>NW_026502980.1:0-46607 GCF_026875155.1 Cherax quadricarinatus
ACCAAAAAACCCCGCCGAAACATTCTTTTTGCAAAAAAAGGGGGTCTAAACCCAGCAACAAACAACAAAATACCTTTCATCCGTGGACTGCTTGCAGGGAAAAGGCAATGTTTGGGCTTTCACTGAGACCCACAAAAAGGGATCACTTGGACAACGAAATATGGTCCGGGTTTACAACCTATACAGATGGGGAAGAGTAAAAGGGAAAAAGGGGGAGGGGGGGTTGGCCTGTAATTGCGAGTCATTGTTTGCACAGAATGTTAATGCCTAAAATGATGTAGTAAAAGTTTTAGCGTAAGGTTTTCGAAAACCCAAAAACCTAGTCATTGTGGTGTCTACAAGCCCGGGGATGCAAATTTCCAGAAATTTCGGGAACAGCTGTTAAAAATTGACACTGTTTGGAAAATTTCCCGCTCTGCACCCAACATCTTGCTAAATGGGGGTTTTCAACTTAAGGCCCTAAAATGGGGGAATAAGCAAATAATATTGTTGCAGAAATAACCCCAGGAGACAGTCTGATGAAAACTTACATAACCGAGCTTTTAAATCTTGCGAAAAAAATTAAAATTTAAACCAGCAAAAAAATAGGCCTACTAGACGGAAAATAACTAGATCTCTTCCTAAAATGATGATCTGATAAGAAATGTCACCTATCAAAAAACAATATATCAGATCAAAACAAAATTGAGGTTCAGACATTATGCGTGGACCCCCGACCGACATAATGGATGTCACGAGGGGCATTCAAAAAATTAAAACTTCAATAAAAAAAACATAAAGGGGCCCAATAAACCCAAGTCCAAACCCGATATAAGCTGGAAGAATATAAGAACACGCCCCCAACTTATGCCTAGAACAGATTAACTCGGTGGCACTCGATGTATGCAAAAGGGGTTTTCCTCAAAGAAAAAGGAGGAGTAGATGTAAAAAATAAAAAGAGACAGGCCTCCCTTAAGGGCGACGGAAAAAAAATAAAAGAGCGGCTAAAAAGGTCAAATTATTGAAATGCGTAGGGGGGACACTGGTCAGAAAAAAATAGAACTCAACTTAAGCTAAAAGAACCCTTCAGGAGTCAGGAATGCGAGAAGAACAAAACCCTAAAAAAAAATCGAAAGAAACCAAAGTTTTTCTTCTCCTATGCCAAATCAAAATCGAGAACAACGTCCAGTTTTGGGGCCCCTACTTAAACAAGTGGTCCTACACAGATGACAGAAGGAAATGAGTGGTATAAAAGCCCCCAATATGACTCAGTTTTAGCAAGCCGTTTTAACCGGGACTGAGAGTCGAAGATCAAAATGAATTTTTTATAGAGAGCCAAAAAATTTGACTAACAAACCTTTCCGTGTTACCTGACCCCCAAATGACTTGAAAAGGCGATAAATGACTGCCCTGCACTCTGCCCAGGGCCCGACTCATGGAATCTGTGTTCCTCCTATGGAGAGGGGGGTGGACACGGGGGTCGTCCAAGTTACTAAAAAAAAGACATAGCCCCACTCCACAAAGGGGGAGTAAAGCAACAGCAAAGAATCGCCAATGCCTAACATCCCATTTTCATAAAAATCTTTGAAAGGGCCTAAGAAGCAGGTCACCACCATCTAGAAACCCCTAGTTTCACAACGCAGGGGAACAGGGTTTAGAACAGGTCGCTCTGTCTGTCTCAACTATTGGATCACTCGACAAGGTCTAAATGCGTGGAAGACAAAAAAAAAGCAGATGTAATTATACAGACTTGCAAAAAACCCTTTGAAAAATGTGACCATGGCTAATAGGCACAAAAACGTTGGGTAAAGGAATAACAGGAAAAGTCGGTGGGATTATAATTTCCCCACAACAGAACGGGGGAGTAGCGTCAACGAGTAAAGTCCGGGGCAGTACGGTGAAAAAATTTTCCCCAAAGGACGACTCGCTCCCTTTGTTCCTCATCCCCTATCCGACATAAACGAGGGGTTCGCCACAGCACCCTGTCTTCTTTTTCAGATGAACCGAAAATTTAGACAGTGTCTTCCATTGCAGACACTGCAAGGCTCCCGGCGGCATAAAACCAAATCTTTTAGTGGGCTGCAGAAAACAAATGAAATTCAAAAGATGAGAAATTTAAATTTCTCAGATTGGTAAAATGAGGA
Source organism: Cherax quadricarinatus (assembly GCF_026875155.1). Lineage (NCBI taxonomy): Eukaryota > Metazoa > Arthropoda > Malacostraca > Decapoda > Parastacidae > Cherax > Cherax quadricarinatus. The sequence goes on from NW_026502980.1 coordinate 2,124, forward strand.
ATTAAATTTATAGGTACAAAAAAAAATTCTGGCCACAAAATAGTGCGAAACACCAAAGTCAAAGACCCGGGAGTGATCAGTGGAGGGCTCCCCTTCCCGGACCATAAATTGTATCAATCGCATCTGTAGAAAATGACAGGATGGTAATGGAACTTCAAACTGGGAGGCAAGCCCTGATGACACTTTCAGGTCACTTGTTCTATTAGGTGGAAATTGTGCACACTAACAGCCCTTTAAAGGCAGGTGAAATTGCCGCCCTGAAAATGTACAGAGAACTTTCACGGCGCGCATAACGGAGAAAAAGCACCTCAATTAGGGGAGCGCTTGAGGTTCCTAACCTGTATTCCTGGAATGCAGGTGGGGAATCAGATTATATACCCCTGGAAAATTTCTGAGGGACTAGTACCGAATTGCACCGAAAATCACTCATACGAAAGAAAAAAGACTTGGCAGACGATGCAACACCCCCCCAATGAAAGCAGGGGTGTCACTAGCACGTTAAGGGGCCATAAAATAAGTGTCGGGGCCCGAGATGTTCAACCCTCCCAGCATAATAAGGGGGTTTCCCAACGCCCCCTGGCAGCTTCAAGCTGGAAACTGGACAAGCCCAAAGCGGTTCCTGACCAAGTGGGCTGTGGCTCGTACGTTGGTTTGGTGCGCCAGCAGAAACACCCCGGTGATCGGTTTGATCCCCAGGAAGGCCTGGTCACAGCCCGGGCCGCCGGGGGCGTTGCCCCCCGGAACTCTCCCCAGGTAATTGTGGGGTTTTAACGCCTACGTAGCGATGTGTTATTGCCCAAGATTAAAAGAGAGCATAGGGCATCGAGACGGGATTTGTATGGAGTGGCATGAATGGTGCTTATGGGAATTTCGTGAAAGTGCTAACTGTAAGGTCGGGGCGATGGTGGTCTTTTCCCAAGGGTGTCATCATTTGGGGTGCACCCCGTCCAATTTAATTTTTGCTTTTTGGTTTACCATCAGATTTCCATCATTTTTGGGCACAAGCGAAGTATTTTCTCTATTTATGTAAATATTTATCAAAAAGAACCTCAAACAACAACTGAGAAAAGATGGAAAGGGGGGAAAAAATTTATTTAATTTCCCAAAAGCTATAGTGCTAAAAAGTTTTTAATGTTTTGGGATTTGGGTAAAATGTATTTGTATTTTAAATAGAACCAACCGGGTTCGCCCTGCCCCTGCGCGGATGTGCGGGGGGGACAGGTCGAATCAGGCGGGGGTTTGGTGGCAGTGTTTTAAAAAGTAGTGAGAAGTGTGTAATGTTCCGGGGGTGAGAGTGAGGGATCGTGATTTACGTGACCCCCGTAAAAAAGTGGTAAAATGAGTGGTAATAGTAGGATGGGGGTGAAGGGTTTCCCCGATCCGGGCAGATGGGGAAAAATTTTTTGTGGGGTGATTACCTGTATGTACCTCAACATTACATGCTAAAAGAAACCCATTGGGAGACAACCATATTGTTTCCCGTAGTCACCCGTGTAGACATGTGAGAAAATAACCACCCCTGGTCATGGAGGTGGTTCCTTCTCCCTCACATCTTATTATTCTATCCAAGCCCAGTATAAGTTGGATAGCACCCCAATTTGGGCGCTACAAATTAATTGTGGTGTATAGATTTATTAATTTAACTGAATAAAGAGGGGGGGTGGGGTTTACATTGGATATATACATCAGGAAAAAAAACACTTTTACAAAATCCCACCCTTACCAGTATTCTTGGTAGTCATTGATGTAGCGGATCACCATAACCCTCAATTACAACATACCAATGGCCAGCATCAGCTGCTATAATAAAAGGGGTTATTTAACTGTGGGTGATTGATGCCCCTTATTTCCCCCATTCACCATCCATTTCGATTCCTGCTACCCGACGGGTTCTTTTTCCAGCAGGAGAGGTACCCGTTGGTTTGTCCCAGTTTAGAAGGCGTGACCCCAAAAAAAAAATTTCACTGTCCCGGGACGGGAACAAGGGGGGTCTAAAGGTTCACTCGGAGAAAGGCAATTTTTCACTTCCCCGCATTCTTGTAACTTAATGTTATTATCACTGTTACATAACCTTTAAAGAGATTTAACGTCTCAAAATTTATTATACAATTAGAGGTCAATTGAGACGATGAGTGAGGTTAACTCCGGGATTTCCCCTGGACACCCCCCATGGCGGTGCCCCCATCATCCCCGTCCTACTATTATCCACTCATTTTCACTTTATTACACTGGTCACAAAAACCCAAATTCCCTCACTCTTCACCAGAAACATTAGGGCATTCCCTATTATGAAGTGGGCCTATATTAACCCTTAGGCCCCCGGAAAAACGCCAATTTCCTATCCATGTTTTCAAGCCTCCTACAATTCAAAACCTGCCCCCAACCCCCTGCCTGAGCGACCTGTCCCCCGCACATCTGCGCAGGCGGCGGGCGAACCCGGTTGGTTCTATTCAAAATAAAAATACTTTTTGACCCAAATCAACACTTTAAAACTTATTGGCACTATGCTTCGGAAATAAATAATTTCCCACCGGGGCCCCTGGCGGAAGTCGTTGTTAGACTATTTTAAATTTGTCTTCCTCCGGAGAGATTCCAGCCCCCCTAGATTGTGCTGCTGTTTTCCTAGTGGGTCTTACTACAATTTCTTCTTGCTTCTCGGTCAGTGTTTCAATATAGCTGGGGTCACTTTCCCTTAGATTTCCATCTGCACTGGATTGAACACCATTTAATTCTAAGGGAAATTTAAATTTTTTAATGGTATGAAAACTTCCCGACCTGACAAAACATTTGACGTTTCTGACAACACCTTTTGCTTGGGTAAATGTAATACCTTGCCCCGAGGCCACAAAGTTCGATGTTGTTCGTATCAATTAACAATGCACCTGGTTGAATGTTTGTCAGTTTCTCCTCTGGGCACCATTTTAAAAATGTTCACGAAGTGTAAGAAGATATTCTTTATGCCACCATCGGACCAATGAGTAATTGTTACAAAAAACGCGATTCTAAAAAACTTTGGATCTCCGTGAATACTAGAAAAGGGTGCCCCCTTTTAGCTCCCCGCCTGTTACTGGGTTTTGAACAAGTAGTAGTATCCTTTTCCAATTATCCCTTAAAATTCAGTTTTGGTTCAATAGTGCTTTAGGATTACAACTGGTAGGCTAACTGGAATTAAAAATTTTAAAAAATTTATTAAGTATATAAGTTGTCTAGGGTATATTATCAAAGTAAATTAAAAAATGCAATCAAAATAAAAACAATCTCTCGGTTCAATATTATTTTTGCTGAAAGCACATTACATTTATAAATTTTTAAGTACCCTCAGGTACATTAAAAATTTTAAAAGATTTACAATATGTACAAGTGTGTGTATGGTGTAAGTGCTCTTAAGTAGTTAGCTATGTCTCAAGACTCGAATAAGACTTAAACAAGTGACTGACAAAGTCCTCAAATAACTAACTTCTTGACCCACTGGCAACCGAACAGTCTGCTTGAACAAAAAAAAGAATGCTAAAACCCAATAGCAATGCAAAAACAAGCGACTGCGACACAGAATCAGGAACAAGGAGATATATAACGACCTAAGTAGGGACCATCTGCGATCCTCCACAAAAAATTAAAAACTCCCATAAAATGAATCTTCGTTAGCATAGGAAAAACTCGACTGTGACAATGCCAGAAACCAGTACAAATTTTGGTCAGAAGCTACGCTAAGGACCTGAGATCTCAGAGTGTCTGTGACAACAACCTCAGTACAACGTCGAAAAAAACATAAGTCTTTACAATGTTCTGTGAACAAAGTTCTACAGAACTAACAAAATGTGAGACGACAATCTGTCCCAAACCCGCAAGCGGTCTCCGCAGACTGAAATTTTTCAGAGAGGTGAAGACACCCCCCCTCGATCAGTGATAGCTACGTGGAAAACTGCAGCTCAGAAGCCCGGGAGTTATAACGAGCGACAAGCGATAATTAAGTCGTTTGAAAACAAGCCTAACTGAGCACATTTTATTACATCCTAACAACTAAGTAAAAAACAAATTTAAAAAGTAAAAATAAAATAAAGTCATCTTTACGATTTAGCTATTATCCAAATAAAGAAAATAAAAATTAAAAGAAAAAATAATTACATAATATTACATAATAATCTTGTAACCCATTAGGGGTTTTTTAAAAAGTAATTACCTTATTTAAATTCTTGAATTACATCAAAAAGGTCACGTTATTGTAATCCTCATCACTTCCCCCGGGATTATCCTATAGATAGGGCACCCCTTTTAACCTTCGTCCACCATTGGGAGATGGAGCCCGGATCTCCGCGTTTAGGAGTGTCGCCCGTATGACAGAGGGTGATTGTTACCCATTTTGCCTCCCCCCAACACTGCCGGAATTCCTCCCAAAAAATTTTTTCTTCCCGTTTTGACATTTCAAAGACATCTTTTCACTGTACCCACATTCTTTCGCAGCTCCTGCCAAGGGGTCTGGGAGTAATAAATTTCCAGACACACCCCCGCTGGGGGCAAAAAAGACTGTACATATCACTCTTATTTTATTCCTTTAAGTGTTGGCACCGCTACAAAAAAAGGTGGCTTATTGGATCATTAAATCTTGGAAGGTCTCCTAGCTGAAATTTCCGGAACAGCTTTATGAAATGTTTGCAGACAAATCCTGAGCCCTTTGATGAAAAGCCCTAGTAGCTGTACAAGTAAATAGACTACATACACCTTCAAGGGAACACCATTGAAGTACCTGTTAAAATGATTGGCCCCCCTAAGTCCATCCGCACATAAATGGTTTTTCCCAATGCACCGTTCCCCCTTTGGGGAATGGTGGAGGACCCGGGTAAAAGTAGGTTCTGGCATCCACCCGGGGACATATTACACACCTTGATAACCCTTTTTTCACTTTGCCGTCCTTGTGGAAACCAGAAGGTTTCCCGAAAACTTTTTAAGGTTTCCGGGACCCCCCCATGCATCCCCGTTTTTATGGGCTTTTTAAAGACAATAAAGGGGTTGTCGGGTGATGAGTTTTGGGCAGAAAGATAGGGGTTGGGCATATTCCCCCAAATTGGGCTTTTTGAAAACCTGCCTCTTTTACCAAATTTACATATCCTCTAAATACAGCCCAGCTTTTTTTTTTGAGCCTTTCAAAATTTTTCCTTCCTTTTTTTAAATTTTAAAATCTCTCACTGTAGGTTTTCTTCTTGTACCCTCTGTAGCCAGTATTTCAGGGGGGGGGGAAAAAAAAATTATATGAGATTTCATCTTACTTTTTAAATTTAACCCAAAAACCTTGTTCACGCTAATAAGTTTGGGGAAAGGGGAAAAAAACCCTATTCTTGTCAAGGGGCAAAGGGGGGGGACTAATGACTGGAGCGGTGCTCACCGTAATTTCGATGGGCATTCGCTAACTGACCCGGTTTAGTGTGGGGGTTTTGCTCTGCACCCTCTGCTTTTTGGGTAGGCGAGCTCCCTTGTCATTTTACCTGGCTGCAGGGGGGGTGAAGTGGGGGCTGTCAGCCTCTGTTAACAACAAGGTGCACTGTGAGTGTCAAGATGGTGGTGAAAAGAAGGAAAAAATATTTGTAGGCATTGAGCAAATTAAAGGGAACGAAAAACGCCAAATTTGCGCAAGTCTTTTTAAAAAAGATCATCCGGGAGACTTTTATGGCATCCCTAAGTAAAACTTGTAGGGTTTGTGGGCATTAAAGGGAAGCCAAAGAATTTTTCGTCAAACGCTTCAGTACGGTTTAGGGAATCGTTATTTTAACCGGGTTTCGGACTAAGTTTGCGTCACCCCAGCTGTCAGTGAAAGGGATTGTTTGGGATGTTTAAAGGGTTTTTAAATACGTGGATCAAGTTACGCAACTTTCCCCTTTGAGGGGATGAGGCGATAAAAGGGGAAAGGGTTTTTGGACATAGGGGAAAGGGTTTGATTAGTAAAACAGGGGTTCGTGGGCGGAGGTGCCTATGGGGTTTAAACCGGGGGGTTCTTTAAACCTAAAAATTTGATGTTGAGGCACCCAATACCGTCTTTATGGTATCTACAAGTTTTAAAGGGGACGCGGGTTTAATGGTAATGTCCCCAGGACAACGACGTACATGCCCCCCAGGGGGGAGTATGATCACTTTTGCAGCGCCCTGGGGAACAAGGGAAGACGTTTTGTTTGGGGCCTGTGGTGGTTTTTGGCAGCCCCTCCCTTAAAAAGGTGGCGGGTTTAAAAAAAACAAACTTTGGGGGATAGAGGGCGTGGTGTTTTGGGGGCCCGAGTAGTGGATGGGGAACCAGGTTGGGGGTAAGTTGGAGTCCCTCCCCCGCTGTTTGTTCAGGTATGGGTCCCCTGTGGTAAGGAGGGCAGCAATTACAGGGGAAAAGGGTTTCTCGAGTTTGAGGGAAAATTGGGGTGGAGGTTTTGAAGATTTTTGTCACCCCAGAGAGGGACGCAAATTTGGGGGGAGTGGTGTCATCGGGGGCCCGTCGCTTCCAAAGTCGGGGGACATAAATTAATTTGGGACTTTGGGGGGTTGGGGGGGGTTTGGGGGTCGCCCGTTAAATAAATTAAAAACCTTTCTCGGGTTTGGGGTGGGGTTCATCGAGGGGAAAAACTTCGGATCAAGATAGTTTTAACATGACGGTCAGGGAAAAAGAGGGCGACAAACGTCGATTTTTGTTGACGTCCTTATGCCGCCCCAAAGGGGCCGGGGAAAACGGGACTGAGGTAAAGTGTGAAGGAGTGGTGTAGGTGGTGGTAGCCAGGATGGGAAAGGAAACCGGAAGAAGGGGGGGGGGAAAAGAGAGCACTTGAAGGTGCCCAAACTTAAATTAAAGTCTGGAGTTGTAAAGAGTGTTGGGGGAGGAAGCAGGGGTGGGAAAAATTTTTAATGGGCCCTTAGGGGTATGATTTTAAAATTTTAAATGGGTTATGTAGCGGTATGAAAAAGGATTGGTTTCGAAATTTTCCGGAACAAATTTTAGGTGGAGTTGTGTTCCTGCAGGGGGCAAAATTTTTAAAAGGGGGGTGGGTGTTGGAGGTGGCAGGATTTGGAAGTAGTTACCCTCCCATCTCCCCGTCAAAAAGGGGGGGTGTGGGAAAATTTTAAAAAGGGGAGACGAGCCCGTTTGTTTTGCGGGAAAAGGGAGGGGGGAGGGGGGGGGGAGGGGGGTTGGGGCATGGGGATGGGTGGTGGATGGGTAAGTGTTTGTTTTTTGGGGAGTGTGTATGCCCCGGCAAAAAATAACATCAAGGTAAAAAATGATTTTATGTGGGGAGGTTTCTTTTTGTTTTTTTTAAAGTGCACTGCCAGGGTAGAAATTTGTTGGTGGGGATTGGAATAGTGTAATAAAGGGTGGATGATGGGGGCCCCAAAAGGGGGCTGGATATGTGTCTGTGGCTTTTTGGGATTTTTTTAAGGGTTGTTAGGTTACGTGTTTCCCTTCGGGGGGGCTGGGGGGGGAAAAGGGAATATACGTTTGTTAGGAGTGGATATGCTGCGAGACTAGATAGAGTGTCCCTTCCCCAGGGGGGGGAGTGAAATCTTTAAAGTACTGTGGGGGGCTAAAAAGTCAGATCATAGGGCAGGGTTTTGGTGGAGGTTGGGGGGGGGACGTCGCAGACATATATGGGAAAGTTTTTGGGAAAATTTAAATATAAGGTATTAGGTGATGAGGAGGGGGGTTGGGGGATTTTCACCCTTTATGGAGGGAGCTTAGTGGGGAAAAACAGGGAGTGGATGACATTTGTGACATGGTGGGATAGTTTTTAAAGGAAAGGTTTGGGAAATTTTTTATGTGAGAAAAGGAAAAAAAATTTTAATTTTAATTTTAAAAATTTTTGGAGGGGCAACTTTTTAGAGGAAGGTTTAAAAGGTTGCTATGGGGGGGGGGGTTGGGGGGAATTTTTTTTCCCTATGGAGGAAATAGCTGAAATAAAGGGGGGGTTTTGGGGGTTTTGGGAAAAAAGGGAAATTTTTTTCAAGCTTTTGGGTTTTAGGAAGGGGGGGAAAAAGGTGTTTTGGGGGGAAAAAAGCCTTTCGGTTTGTTTTTTGGGGCATAAAAAGCAAAGGCAGGTGGTGACACCCTATTCCATGTTTGAGGTAACAGAGAGGGTTTTGGGAATTTTTTAGAGCAGGGCAGGTTTTTAGAACCCAAAGGGGATGTGTGGTATGCGGGGGTTTGGGGTACGGAAGTACGGGAAAACAGTGGGGGGTGGGTGACGTGGCTTTGGGACAAGGTGTATGGGATTTTGCTTTGAAATTGGGAAAAAATGTGTTAAAAAAGGTTTTTGGTGGGACTTTTACGGCAGGGGAAAAATTGGAATGCGTTAAGGGGAATGGGGGGGGGAAACCCCCCCGGGGGTTTTGACTGTTTTCCCATTTTAGATTTTTTTTTAAAAATTTGGGAAAATTTAAATTTAAGGGGGTTTTTTTGGTTGGTTTAAATTTTAATTTTATGGGGGAAAAGGGAAAATTTGGGGGAGAAGCGGGAAAAAACAGGGGGTGTTTTGGGCCCCGGGGAAGGGTCAGGGGGCGCCCCCCCTTCTGGGGTTACGGGCCCTTATCATGCTGGGTGCGGCCCTTTTGGGTTGTTCGCAAAAATTTTAGGAAATGGGTTTAAAATGTTTTTTGGGGAAAGGGTTGGGTGTCAAAATTCAGTTTGGGTTGCCGGGGGGGGTTTGATGATTGAAGGACGGGGGTTATGGGGTTTTTTGGGGGAAGCTAAGGGGGGGGGGGAAAAGGGGCGGTTTTTTGGGGGCTCTAGTTTTGGCAGGGAGCATTTATAGGTGGAAGGGGGGAGCTTTGCAGGTTAAAATTAGGAGCCCGGGTTTTTTTGGGGGGAAATATTTCAGTGGGAAAAATTCGCTTTTAAAAGGGGCCCCAAAAATGGGGGGATACAGTTAATGGGTGTATGGGGAGGGTTTATTGCAATGGGTAGAGGCCTTGGGACGGGTTGCCCCTTTGTCCCAAAATATTTTTTTGCGTGTTTTGGGGACCATTTTATAGATTGGTTGCCCGCGCTTATTTTTCACCATTTTGGGGGGGGAAGTTGGGGGGTGGGAGGGCCTGGGGGGGTTTTAATTGGATACTTTGACGACCCACTGTGCTATTGGGGAAGGGGATGCCAATGGGGTGTTGGACGAGGTTGTGAAATTTATTTGGAAGTGCCACGGGTATGCAGGGAAATAGTGCGAAGTCAAGGTGCAGGGGGTTTGGGGTTTTCTTGGGTGGGGGGTGTGGGGGGGGGGGAATGAAATTGTTTTTAAAAGAATGGGCGATTTTCAAAAAAAGTTTTGGGGGTTTTTTTTTAAAAGGAGGACATGGTTGCGGCGCGGGGGGAAAAAATCCGAAAAGGTTTTTGGGAAAAAGGGTCTTTGGGGTGTTAAGTGTTCTGAGCCCCCAGCCCCTAACTTTTTATACAGCGAGTGTTGTCGTAAAAAATTTTATTGTATAAAAGATTTGGCATGTTGCAGTGTTTTCCCAATTACAGGGCCCGCGTTGCGGGGGAATTCTAAGGGGTTTACAAATTTTTGTGGGGTTCACTTTTGGGTTGGTTACGGAGGGAGGTTGTAATTTTTATGTAAGCCCAGGGGGGGGGTTTTTGGGGTTTTGTTGGTTTTGGGAAAACGGAGGGCTAAATGTGGTTTTTTAAAAATGGGGAAGTGTTGCGGGGGGGGTTTTTGTGAACGGGGGGCCGTTGGGAATGATAACGACAGGCTGGGTGTGTGTATCGGGGAAAGGGAGTTGAGGGAATGCGAAATCTTTTTTGAGGGCTGTGATGTTTGTTAAGGAACGAGTAAGGTTGTTAAGGTTTTGTTTTGGTTTAAATTGTGGTAGGTGCCCTCCCCCGGGCCCCGGGATTAAACCCCGGGTAAATAGAGTTAAAAACTCCAGCCCGTGCGTTACCACTAGACCAGCTGCCACAAAAAGATTCACCCAAAACTAGGTATTTTTTTTACCCCAATGGGAAAAGTTACCCAAAAGGCACCTCTGTGACACAAATCCCTTTTTTTCGGGACGAAATTCCAGCTAGCGTGGCCGGGGACGAACTTTTAGCTCAAGTCCCTTCACGCCGTCAAATGAGGGGCAGTAAAGGGGCCCTTGAGTTTGGAGTTCGTCACGGCCCACGCTAGCTGGGATTGTCGGGAAAAAATTTCCCTTTTTGGGGGGGCACGGGGTTTCCCTTTGTGCTAACTTTTCCTATGGTTTTTGAAAATACTATTTGGATGAATCTTTTTTGGGGCTAGCTGGTCAAAGTGGTTTAACCCCGCGGGTGGATTTTTGGACTTTTATGCCCGGGGGTTAAATTTGGGGCCGGGGGTATGGTTTATTTGAAATTCGGGGAAATTCGATTTCTTGGTTTGAAAGGTAGGTGCGTTGTCCCGTTGAGGGTTTGCCCCCCCCCCAAGTATGCGTGGAAGAGTATTTGGTTTAGTTTTTAAAAAAATTTAAATTTAAAAACCCTGGGGGCCCCGGGGGTGTTGTTTCGTTTCCTTTGGGACCCTTGCCGGGGGGTTTTGAGTTTACTACGAAAAGACGGGTTTTGTAGGGGGGTGGGGGGTTTGTGGTATCTGGGGAAAGGGGATGAGACTGCTTCCATGTTTTTTATTTTGTAAAGGGGCCTAGAGGAGGTTAGGTGCTGGTTTTGTGGTTGGGTTTCGGGGCGGGGCGGGGGGCCCGTGGGGGGGGTTTTTCAGCGTGCTTTTAGGACGCTGAAGGGAAAAATTTCAGTGCGCGCTCCCCCAAAAAAAACCCAAAAAAAAAAATATGGAAATTGAGTTAAAATTTTACTAAAAAATTGCTAAAAATTCTTTGGCAAACACATGGTACCAGAATGAATTTTTCTACGACGTTTCTACAAGAAATTATAGTAAATTTATATCGGTTTGGGTTGGGGTTTGATGTTGGTAGCGAGTCTGCTCACGGCCCGTATTTTTTTTGGGAGTTTTTTTTTTGGGTTTTTATGGGTTTTTCTTGCATTTTTTTTTTAAAATAAAATTAAAATGACTTTTTGGGCTTCAAAAAACAGTAGGGGGGTTTACCCTTTGGATTAGAGACAACCGGGAAAAACCAACGAAGGGCTGGGGAAAGTGTTCCCGCTCCCGAGATTTCCCAAGCAAAAATCATTTCTTTTATTAGGGTTATATATAACTTACGGTTATTTGTTTTATCGGGAAAGGGATTTTTTTAACGTTTTTAAAAAAATTAAATAAACATACAAACTGTTATTTTCTCTAGACTGAAAAAAATAGGTTTTTAAATTTGGCAAAAGACCATGGGGAAAAACCTTTTCGATTTTATATGATTTTACCCCCTTTACCTTTTTGTTTTCCCTTTGGGGTTTTTGGAAAAAGGAGGAAAACGATGTTTTGAGGAAAACTGACTAGATAACATCTTTTTACTAAGAAATACCCCCAAAAAAAACGCGTTTTTTCGCGTTTTTTTTTTTTTTTTTGAGACGGGGCCGGCCGGCGCCCCCGGCCCCCATTCTCGAAAGTAACTTATTCACCTAAGGCCAAAATTTTTCCCTTTTTTTAAAATTAAATTTAAAATTGGAATACAATACTCACGGGAAATTGTTAAGAATAATGTTTTCTCTATTTTTGGGTTTTGATAAATTTTTTTGGAAATTTTAAATTTATTTTGGGATTTTTATGTGGGAGTAAAAAAGGGCAGTTTTTTTTGCAAAAATTCCGGGAAAAAACAAAAACAAACTTTATTTTTTTTTTGTGAAAAAAGGGAAAAGTTTATTTTGGGAAAAAAAGGGACTACCCAAAAAATTAGTAAAAGCATTGTTCTTCGGCCCAAAAGGGCCCCAAAAACCCTTACTTTAGTCCCATATAAGAAAAAATTTGGGGCCCAAGGGCTTTTTTAGTAAATCGTCTTTTCTCAGTTGTTGGGTTTTAGGTATATTTTTTTGGGAAAAATTTTCAAGAAAGAGTGAAAAAAACTTTGTTTTTTTGCCCCCAAAACTGGAGGAAAATCGGACGGAAAAAAAAAGAAAATTTCAGATTTTGCCCTTTTCGGTGTCGGTTTCGGATACCCCTTTAAAATGTTTTCAGGAAAAACCTTTTTGGGGTTTACAAGGAAGGGAAAAATGTAAAAAGGGTTATCAAGTGTGTGTAATATGTCGCGGGTGGATGCCGAACCTACATGTACCAGGTTTCCCCCCCTTTTTCCCAAGGGAAAGCGTTGGCCCGTTTTGGTTTAAAACCCCTTTGATGGACCGGAGGGGGGGCTTTTGTGGGCCCCCAAACATTTTTTAAAAGTTACTTCGATGGTGTTCCCTTAAAGGTGTATGTATATTTACTTATACAGCTACTAAGGCTGTTCATCTAGAAAAAGGCTCGGACCCGGGCTGCAGAAAAGTTCATACGCTGTTCCGGAAATTTGCAGTTGGAGTTTCCCGTCCCAAAATTGATGATCTCGATAAAAGCCGCAATTTTGTTAGTGGGTGCTCAACAATTGATGGGGAATTAAAAAAAGGGATGATGTTCAGTCTTTGTTGACCAGCAAGGGTGTGTCTGGAAATTTATTTCTTTCCCCGAGCCCCTTTGGGAGGGGAGGGGCTGTACGAAAAAATGATGGTACAGTGAAAAGTTGGGCTTGTAAAAGGGGTACACAGGAAGAGAATTTTAAATTTGGGAGGAATTTTCCGGTTTTTTTCAGTGTTTGGGGGGGCAGAGAAGGGGGTTTTAAAAAATCGCCCTCTATTTATGCATGAGCGACACTCCTGACGCAGAGTTCCCCGACCCCTCTCACCTAATTAAAGTGGACGAAGGTTTGAAGCTGGAAACCCTTTTTATAGAGATAACCCCGGGGAAAATATTTTAGGATTACAATAAATGAAAAGGGGTTGAGTGATTTAAATTCAAGTTTTTAAATTAAAGGGAATTTTATCATTCAAAAAAAGTGCCGGGGCGGCAGCGGCAACAGGAACCTTGGGCCCCTATTTTTAATTTACCTGAGGTTCCCAGCCCCAGTGATGAAACCCAAAAACAAGGCTGGGATTAAAAACCCAAAATGTGTGGATTTTCCCAGAAAAAGATTTAAAGAAAATTTCCCAAAAAATCAAAACCAAAAATTTTAAAATTACCAACCCAATAGGACTGTTTCTACCACCTCCTACCCCGCCCGCCCCCTGAAGTGATACCCACAACATTACCCCCCACCCATCGCCTACTAAATAAATTTACCCCAAACCACAAAAACCAAAAGGGGCAAGGGTCAGGGGAAAATTAAAAAAGATCCGTAAACCGTAAGGCTCCTAAAATCAAAGGTTTGGGGCAGTAAAAACACGAGGAAAACTTGTGGTACTGCGCCAGGGGCAGAACCCTCTTTACCCCCTGGCCACCACCAAAAACCCCCAGAAAAACAAACAAAAATGGCCCCCGCTACAGGCCAAGATTTTAAATCCTTCCCCTTTTTTGATGGGCAAGAAGAAACAAAGGGCCCAGGGAAAAAGCTAAAATCCCTTTTGATTCAGAACCAAAAAGACACCAAAAATAAATCAAGAAAAGCAGGGAAATAAAAGGTTAAAAAATGCAGAATTTCCTCAAAAAAGGGTCACTGCTCTTGAAAATAAACTTGGCACTCTTGAACAAAAAAAGCAACACCCACACCCCGTCCCTAGACACCTCAACACTCTAAAAGAAACCCAAAGGCCCCTATTAAATTCCAACCCTTACGAGGAAAGATCAAGAGTGGACCAAAAAAATTGGCCCAAAGTATAACCAAAATTCCAAGACCATAATGACCAACGAAACTATTTTGACGCGTTGTAGTTAACAGCAAACATTTCCCAGCCCCCAGTACCCAAAAGGGCCCGCTTTGGGGAAACCCCCTTAAACTTTCAAGGACCCCCCTTTTGCCTTAACCCTAAAGTAGGGAGAAATAAAAGGATTGGGCCCAAATTTGGGTTGGGGGGGGCCCAAACAGGTTAAAAAAAAAGTGTGTTAAAATTCCAAACTAGGGTACAAAGAAACAAAATACTAAAAAAAATTATTTTTTATGAAAAAATGATGTTTACGGGCAATGAGGGGCCTTTCCAAAAAAAAGAAAAAAACCTTTTTTATCGGTAAGGGAAAAAAACGCTATGCCAAAAAAAACCACCAGTGCTTTGTGTGGGGTGGAAAAAATCGCAGTTAGGAAACAGCCCACTGGGGAAAAGAAAACTTCATCTCTACAGAACATGACCTTTAAAAAAATTTTCCCAAGTGAGGCTTTGGACTAACAGAATCAGAGTAAAGTGCGTTAATACCCCTAGTCCACCCTTAAATTGTCATAGTCCAGTGTTTTTTTTTATAAAATTTTTGCCCCCCCAAAAATTTAATTCCCCAACTAAATTTTGATTGTATTGTTGGGATTCAAGACCAAATTTTACCCCATTGTCTTAATTGGGGTTTAATATCTACAGAAACTATCTCCTTTTTTACAACTTACCCCATCCCTTTTTCTACTTATTTTTTTTAAAACTAACCATAACTTGTCTTAATAATTTACCTCCCCTTTAAAAAATACTCAAAATTTCCCAATTTTATTCTAAATCCCCATTTTTGCCCAAAATTTTCTTTTAAAATATATTGATCAAAACCCTTTTTGTAAACTTCTTTTAATTTACCTTTTTATTCCCTACCCTTTTTTTAAAAAATATTTTCAACTAAAACCTTTTTATTATCCTGTCTACCCTCTTTTCTAGCATATTATAAAAAAAGTCATTCCCTTTTTTTTTTTACATTTTTTTTTTTTTATTTTTTTTGCTACCTTAATTTGTGTATTTATCCGTCAAATTTTAAAATTAAAATTTTACTCTTTTTCTTGTAAAAAACTTATATAAGGGCCTTAGTGCAATTTTTAATTTAGAGTTTGTGCCTTTTTTATTTTATTTGATTAATCCAAAAATTTTTTTTTTGCTCTTTTTAGCTCAAAACATAGTAAAACCAAATTCACTATATTAGGACCATAGTGCTTTCTAGTGGTGGAAATGGGCTATTTGTAAAATTTTTATTTTTTTTTATTTTTAGAATTAAAAACCCAGTTGTACTATTGCTCTTTCCCGCTCAATACATAGTTCCCAAAACCCAAAATTTACTTTTAGACCATAGGTGCAATTTCTAGTGGGACGGGTGCTATTTTTAATTTGGGATTTTTATATTTTTTGGTTAAATTTTAGTTGTTTCCAAAGCTCATTTCTAACTCAATACTAGTCAATAAAAATTCACTATTTTTTAGAAACCCAAATGCAATTAATAGTGGAGGGAATTTGTGTTATTTTAATTTTGTATTTTTATATTATTAAAATTAAAACCCATTTTAATATAGCTCATTCTGCCAAAACATAGACTCCAAAAAAAAATATTATTAGACCCCTTTTTTTCAAAATTTCAAGTGAGGTCTTTTTATTTTTTAAATTTTTATTTTTATATTACCCAGTTTATACCCAGGTTTTACTTTTGTTCATTCCGGGAGAAAAAATAGACAAAATTTAAATTCTTTTTGTTTTTGTAGTGATTTTTACTCTATATGGGCCAAAAAACTCTAGTTTATTTTTTTTTCCAAAAATTCCTACCCCTTTCAGATATCCGTTTCTAAAAATTTAACAATTTAAATCAGGATATAAAAAAAACCCTAAATTTTAAACCCAGAAGATGAAAATTTATCACGTTGCCCCGATCTAAAAATCCTTTAAACTGCCCCAATCAAAACCTATTGGAAAGAATCCCCCTACAGAATTTTCCACAAAAGGATGATTTAATGAAAAAGCCCTTTGGCAGGTGGCAGTCCTTTTGGGACGCGTAAAGGGTTTTTTGGACACTTGGGTGCCGATGAAAATTTCTAATACGAATTTTTAATGGTACATTGTCCCCATTTTTTTTTGTGAAAAAAAGAGAAGGAAATTTTAAAAATTTTTTAGTTCTTGGAATGTTGGGAAAAAAACGCCCCTTTTCTCCCAATAAAATTTCCCAAAAAATTTGGAAAAATTTCCAAAAAAGTTCCAAATTTGAAATTAGGGGAAATTATTATTTTACAATTTCTGTGAAAAATTTTTCCCCTTAATTTAAATAAAAAAAGGCGAAAGGGAAAGCAAAATAAGTGAATAAGTTATTCCGAGATTTTGGCCTGGAGGCCGGCCCGGCCCCCCCGTCTCGAAAAAAAAAAAAAAAACGCGAAAATCGCCTTGTTTCGGGGGGGTTTCTTAGTAAATTTAATTTTTTAGTAAGTTAGCCTCTTCAAAAAATCGTTTTTTTATCACTCCAAAGGGCCCAAAAAATACCATGGGACGAGTAACAAATTTTTTATCGAAAAAATTGTGGGGGACTCTCGACCCTATTTTGGGGCCCGTTTTTAAATTTAGTCTAGGTATTTAACATGTTTGTAGGGTTTTTTTTAGTGTTTTTTATTCTTTTTAGATCAATTCTGATTTGATAAATAGCCCTTTGTGGGTTTTTATTAAACCCTTTAAAAATGAAGGGGATTTTTTCCCGGGCTCCTTTGGGGAGAGAAAAACTGGCCCGGGGTTCCAAGGGGGCTTCTGTTTTGGGTGGAAGTCCCATGTTAAGCTCCGCCTTTCCCTTTAATGATGCCAAATAGTAAAATTATTATATTTGAAAGAATAAAGCAAGGAAAAAAAAACGTAAAAAAAAAAGGAAAAAAATTTCAAAAAATTTACGGGCCGTGGGGCAGACGCGCTAACCCCCACCGCCGTCCCCATTTCTGATATAAATGAAATTTAATTTCTTGAAGAAAAGTCGTAGAACATTGATTCTTGTCCTTTTGTTGCCAAAAGGCTAAGGGTATTTTTTCTTTTATGTTACCTGGAGTTTACCTGGAGAGAGTTTCGGGGGGCAACGCCCCCCCGGACCCGGGCTGTGACTAGGCCTCCCGGTGGATCAGCCCCTGAATCAACCAAATTTCCCTTTTTTTTTTTTTTTTTTTTTTGTTTTTGAGAGCGCACAAATAATTTAGGGCCCCGGGCCCTTGCCCCCAGGCCCCGTCACCTTGGGCGGGTTCATTAAAACGTTCCCCCCCCCCCCCCCCCCCCCCCCCCCCAATAATTTTACTGTAGTATTACTTTTCTACCTACTTATCATTATTTATGTTAAACCCCTTTAATTTTTGAAAAGATGGTTCGAAATAAAAGGTCTCAAAGGGAAAAAAGAAATTCCAAGGAGGGGTGCGGGGCTGAACCCTTTGGGCCCAAAAAGCCACGTGCTGCAATTCCATTTGCCATCGAACCATGGGTAACCCTTTTGGGGGAGGGTTTGGTGCCGAGCCCGAGCCTTTAGCTCTAAGGGGCTGTCTTTTCCCCTTTGCCCCCTTGGGGTGGGGTTGGGAGGGCCAGCGAGGCCTTTGCTTGTTGTTAGGCCTGGGGGGGGAGTTGGTCCCAAAGATGAGGAGGGGACTTTTTTTTGCCTCCCCCCTTGGGGGGACTTAGGGTTCAGACACTCCCTAAAGAGGGAGCCAAGGTTTGGGGAAACCCCTTGGAAAAGGCCCCGGGCCGGGGGATACCGGCTAAACTTTTTCTTTTCTTTTCCATCACCTCAGCCGATAAAGCGTGGGTGCCCGGGGCGGCCAGGCGGGCCCCTTCCCGACCCTGGGGATTCACGGGGGCCCCTGTTTGGATGTCAGGGCGACGCACGGGCTCCCCCTCCAAGTATTTGGCACAGGCCAGAGAACTGAGGGGCTCATTTCCCCGCCCACGCTTAGGGTTTTTCCCCCCACTGGGGGAATGTTGAAAAGGGCATGAGGGAGCTCTGTGCCCCTTGTGGGCCGTTTATTCCGAAACCCTTGGTGCACTACCTGTTAGGGCTGCCCCGGGTTTCCCATGCCCCTTTGCCCTAGGGGCACTTTCCCCTTTACCCCCGTGGGGCACGCCCCCCCCAGGGATTGGCAGAATCTTTTTGTACTTAGCTTTTCGGGACTTGGAAATTACTTCCAGCCCATTGCACGTCATCCCCCCCCCCCCCCTGAAGGGTTGGGTGCAAGGGCCCGCTTTTGGGGCCCCCATTGGGACTGCAACCCGCCGTGTTAAAGGGGACACTACGTTTGGGGAAGTCATTGGCCAATAAGCCCGGGGAGGTTCTCCCCCTTTCCTGCTGAAGACCGCCCCTGGGAGGTGCAAATTTTTTTTTTTTTTTATTTTTTTAAAAATTGAAAAAATTTAATATGTATAAGAGTACAAATTTAAAAAACCCTACTAGATATTTCAAAACCTCTAGTACACAATCCCCGGGGCAAATTTTAAAAAACCCATAGATTTAAAGGCCAAAATTACAACCTTTTACATTTTAAATTCAAATTCAAATTTTAAAATTTATTCTTTTTAAAGGGTTTCAATGCTGAGGGTTTTCAGAAAATTTTTGTTTTTGTTTGGTTTTCGTAGTAAAATTGTGATTACAAGTGTACCACTAGAAGCTTAGCAGGGGTAGGGATTTCGGGGAAAACTTAAATTTTATTCTTAATTGTTTAAAAAATTTTTAAAAAAATGAGGTAAGTTGGGATTATGGGGTTTAAATGACTAAATAAATAGTTTGTGGGGGTTTAGAATGTGAAGGGTTTTGTTTTGGCCCAGTTATAGTTTCAGTATTGGGGTTTCCAGGATTATTATTTTAAGGGTGAGATTAATTTTTTGTTTTTGGTCAAATGAGTGAGCGAGTGTTAAAATTGTGATCCCCCCATGGTATTCGTGTGGTTAGTTGACGGGGGTTTTATAGGGGATAAGATGTTTTTTAATGGTAGTTTTGAAGATGATGAATGTGTCTGCAGTTCTAAGTCTCAGGTAGGTATTCCAGATTTTAGGGCTTTTGACAACATTGAATTTTTGTATGGTTTTAGTCGACTACAGGGCAAAGTCGTAAGATTTTGTTTCTGGTTTACGCCTGTAGGTTTCTGTCACAACTATCAAGAAAGCTTTTAGGTCCAAGGTTGATATTAGGCATTAGCATTAAGGCCCTGTAGATATAGATTGCACAGTAGTAAGTGTGGGATTTACTGAACTGGATAAGTTTAGATTCTTTGAAAGAGTGGGGGGTGTGCTGCCATGGATGGGATTTAGTGATTATTCTTACTGCAGCTCTTGTTGGGTTATTATTCGCTTTAGGTGTGTTGCTGCAGTTGATACCCCAAGCACAAATAGATAGGTGAGGTGAGGATAAAATAAGGTGAGTGTATAGTGTGATGAAGTGGCATTTGGCGGCACGTAGTATCTATCTGGAGAGGATCCCAACCGTTTTGGATACTTTTTTGGCTATATGCTGGATATGGGTGCTGAAATTCAGGTTGTTGTCAAGGTACAAGCCTAGGAATTTTCCCCCATTATTTGCTGTAATTAAGTGTTGCAATCTTAATGTTAATTTTGTGCATCTCCCTGCTCTGCTACAAACATAATATAGTAAAGTTTTGTCAGTGTTTAAGTGTAAGTTTATTGGCTGTCATCCAAGTCGTTATTTTGTTTAATCAGCTCCTCATTCAATGGGTGTTGAGGGTGCAAGATTAGGGTGAGAGATGACATAAGTCGTGTCATCAAGCAAAGAGAATGGGTTTCAGGTGTGTGGGATACGTTTGGAAGGTCATTGATGTATAATTAGGAAGAGCGGGGACCAAGACACTTCCCTGCGAACTCCCAGTATCAAGTGGCCGTGTTGCTGATGCTGTTCTTTAATGGTGACGTACTGATACCTATTAGTAAAGTAATATTGAAATAGCAAGCGCATGCCTCTTATAACCGTAGGTCAAGTTTAGTGATAGGATGTCGTGTTTACTGTGTCAAAGCTTTTCTTAGTCAATAAAAATTCCTAGTGATATTTCCTTAATTTTCCAATGCTGTTAAAGCAGATCTAGCATTTTTAGATTGCACATTTAGTGCTTTTTGTTTTTTCCCTGAATCCAAACTGGCAGGGGTTGAGTATGTTTTGAGCCTTTATAAATGAATACAGTCTCTGTGTACGAGTTTTCTCAAAGATTTTGGATATCAAGTAAGTTAGATATTGGCCTAAAGTTGTTTTAAGTCTGTAGGTCACCACCTTTAGTATTAGTGTAACCCTTGCCATCTTGAGTAGTTTTCAGGAAGGTGCTAGTTTTCCCCTTTTTTATGACTTGTTAAAAAGTAATGAAATAGGCATGCAAAGGACATGTCCCTCGCTTGTACAGTAATGGTGGGACAAGAGACGATTCCCCGAGTTATTTTTAAGTGACTTATGATCTCAATGACGTTTCCATGGGCTCAGTTGGTGCAAGTAAAGAATTAGGGAAATTTCCATATAGGATAGTCGTCCCCGGCATGGGCATGTATGTGGGATTTTACTGGCGGAGATAGATCTATTTGAGAAGAAGTCGTTTATCTTGTTAGCAGTGTCAGTGGATGTAGTTGTGTTTCATAGGTTTAGTTAGGACAAATTCTTGTTTTTCTCAGTTTGTGGGTCCCTAGAATCTGAGAGAGTGTTTTTTCCAGGTCTTTTTTTATATCTCCTCTAGTGTCTGTGAATCTACTGGAGTAGTATAGCGTTGTTTTTGGCTTATTTTTATTTCTTTGGTGAAGCTGAATGAATAGTGGTTAAAGATATATCTTTGTGTATCAAGCCCTGTCATTATCTTTTCTATTGGTGTTTCTTGTCATGGATTTCAGAATAGTGCTGGTTAGCCATGGGCAACCAACCGTTTGTTTTGTGATCTGTTTTGGTCTTTATAGGACAATGTTTGTAGTATAGTTCTAAGTAATTTGTTAAGAAAGATGTCTGTCCAGTCATCAATACCATTGGCCTTAGAGATTCTGAGCCAATCAACAGTCTCTAGTCCACTGTGAACTTCCTTACTGAGGGCCTCGTCATGGAGTCTAAATGAGACTTTGTTTGTATTCAAGTGTGGTTACTAATTTGTCAGGAGGAGGTAGGGTAGTGGTCTGTAGTGCTATCTGTGATTATCCCTGATTTAAGGGGGGCTAGTATATTGGTCCATATGTGGTCTATTATTGGTTGCACTGTCTCAGTGAGCCTGGTTGGTTTAGTATTGTTGGTATGATGAAGTGAGTTGTTCATATTGTTGATGAAATACCGTTTACAAGGCTGATCATCTAGTAAGCCAAGGTTGATGTTGAAGTCTCCCACTAAGAGAAGGTGGTGCTTATTCATTTGTTATTAGTGACTTTAATTTCTCACTGAAATTTGGGATGTTTGTGTGAGGTATCCGTAAATGGCACCAATTGTTTATAGGCGTCTTAAAGGTTTTTATACAGCAAAATTAGCAAAAATGTATTCCCCTCATATTCATCACATAGCAAGTGGTGCTAAGAAGACAAGATTAATTGGTTAGAAATATATTGCAATACCACCCCCAAACTGGTTTGTTCTGCAGTTGTGAATTGCCCACCTGTGTATCCTGGGTAGAGGGTAGATATCTATTGTGTCCTCTTAAGGCCAGGTCTCTGTAAAGAATAAATGCAGGAGAAGGGTCTTTAGTGATTCAAGGAGTTGCTAGGAGGTCCTCATATGTTTTTGCTTAAGGACCTGATGTTGTAGTTAAGTACTGATAGACTTTTAGCATTGTTTAGGATATGGTGGCTTGATGCTGTGTAATAAAGGCAGTTTACTTTCCCGCATAGGTTTGGATTGGTGTCCAGCTTATGAGGTTAGATCAGGTCAACGTGATCAATTCATCTTCTAGGTTTAAATTATGGTTATTTGTATCCTGGTTTGTGTTGAGTTTCTAGTATCTGATTTCTGTAGTGGTTGAAAAGTTTGGACAAGTATATAGCTAAGTATTGTTGGTCATGTAGGTATAGTCCACACTACACATAATGAAGTTTGATTTGTCTGTGTGTTGTGCTGGAATGAACTAAATTACAACTAGTTTTAAAAACTAGTATATAAAAATAAAACCCAAAAAAATTAAAACTATAACAAGACTCTCACTTTAATTGCTACTAAGTCTAATAAATGGACTTTTGTGAGTCCTATGTTTTGAGCTAGAGTGAGCTAAAGTACAATAGGTTTAATCTAATAATATAAAAGTACAATATTAAAAATAGCACTAGTCTCTCACTATTAATTGCACTATTGTCTAATATAGTGGAATTTGTATTGACTATGTCTTAGGTAGAATGAGCTAATGGTACAACTGAATTTAATCTAATAATAGTAAAAATACAATTTTAAAACATACAAATTAAACGTAGGCAACAGTCACTCACCTAGTAATTCACTAGTTCTAATTTAGTCTAATAATATAAAAATACAAATTACAAATAGCACAATCTCTCACTAGGTAATTGCACTATGTCTATGTATAGAGAATTTGGTATTGACTATGTATTTGAGCTAGATTGAGCTAGAGTAAAACTGTGATTAATCTAATAATATAATAAGGAACTAGACTCTCATTGTAATTGCACTAGGTCTTATATAAGTTTGTTTACCAATAATAGAGTATAATTAGATTTAAATTGACAGGATAAAATACACAATTTTAAGTAGCAAAATAATATAAAAACAAAAGAAATTGTAAAAATAAAAATGGCAATGACTTGGTCAAAATAAAGCAAGCAAGATGGTAGACAGGATGAAATAAAGTTGTAGTTGAAAAGACTAGGTTTAAAAAAGTATGGATAAAAATGGTCAATTAAAGAAGTTTACAATAAGTTTGATCAATATAGTTTAAAGAAAAATTGGGCAATAAATAGGGATTTAAATAAATTGTGCAATTGATTTATTTTTTTAAAGTGAGTAGAATTATTGAAGACAAGTTAGATTAGTTCTATAAAAGAATAAGATGGAACAGTGAATGCGGTAAGTTGTAAAAAGAAGATAGATTCAGTAGATATTTAATACAAATTAAGACTATGAGGTAAATGGTCGTTGAGAGTACCACAATGACAATTAAAAGTAGTTGAGTATTAATTTTAGGGGGGCACAAAATTTATGACAATATGACAATATAACACACATGGTGGACTATGGGTATTATCTGCACTTTACTCTGATTCTGTTTAGTCCCAGCCTCAACTTAGGAATGTTTTAAGCAGGTTCTGTGGATATGAAGTATCTCTTTCAGTGGGCTGTTTCCCCAACTGGCATATTTTTTCCATCCCTCACAAAGCATGGTGGAATTTTTTGGGCACAGGCGCAGTTTTCTTAGCCGATAAAGAAGGTTTTTGTCTCGTTTGGTAAGAGCACTCATTGACGTAAACATCGTTTTCATAGAAATAGATGTTTTTAGTAGGTTGTTTCTTAGTAAAGCTAGTTTGGAATTTTAACAGCACTGTTTTTTACCTGCAGATAAGCCCATCAGTTTGCAATCCTTTAAGGTCGTCACTACGTATGTTAAGACGAAAGTGGTCCTTGATAAGCTGTTAGGGTGGTCTACATGCAGGTCTCTTGGGTACTGTGGGTGGGGAGATGTTTGCTGTTAACTACAACAGCGTCAGATAGCTGCTGTTGGTCATTATGGTCTGGAAGTTGGTTATGACATTGGCAAGTTGTTGGTCCCACTCTCTTAGTCATTAAATATTCACCAACCTCATTTTTGTAATTTTACTAGTAAGCATAAATCACCTTATGTGATTTTCTTATTTACTATTGTTCGCTGAACCATTAGCTGAATAGATACATTCTCTGTCCATATTACTACCCTCTTATTTTTTTTAAATACTGTCTATTGATATTACTTACTAAAATTAATAATATCATTTTTTATTTACTAAATTTCTATTTTTACTCTTAACATTTTTTGACATTTAATAACCATTACTTGTCCTAATTACTTTACCTGTTTTAATACCAATTTACTATCCAAGATTACTCTTAATTACCTTGTACTGCCATATAACCTCATAGTATAACTACCAGTGCAATATTGAATGAAATAAACATTACTTATTTCACTTTTTTGTAATCATTATTACTTTACTAAAATTTTATAAACACCATATTTACTACCAGTCAATTTACTTTTTTACGATTAAACATTATTTTTTATACTTTCCCATAACATTTTGTTGCCAAATTTTCAAGTTTTTATATCAACCCTATTCAACCCCAACCTTTGTAGTATCCATTGTACCTTGTACCGGGTACCTGTCTACCATCTTACATCATATTATAACCAAACATTTACCATTGTGATTTTTTACTATATTCTTTTGTACTTTAATTGTAATTTATTTTGTCAATTTAAATCTATAGTTATAATCTTGATCTGTCAACAACCTATACCAGACTCTAGTGCAATTGCAAGTAACCCTTTCAATTGTATTTTATATTATAAGTTTATATTATAATTCCTACCATTCTGTCCATTTAACTTGCCTTACCATTACCTAATTTTAGTCCCTTATATTTTTTCTCCTTTATTTTAGCTTTATATAACTATCCAGTTTATAGATTCCACAATTGTTAAAATAATCAAGGTGCTATTCTCAGGTGCTAAAGGAGAATATTCAATTTTGCCATTAATTCCCAAAGCTCATATTTATTGATTACCACTTTATTCTTCACACAACCTATATTAGTCCACTTTTTATTATAATTTTAACTATAATTCTAAACTTTAAAAAATTACCTTTATGTACTACCTACTATCATATTCCCAAGCTCTATTATATGATCATCCACTTTATTTGTATTAGTCCCTTAGCTCATATTACATTTTGTTAAATTAATTCAGTTGGCTCTGTTTTAGCAAGGACTATTTTACTTTGTTTATTCTTATTCTAACTATAGATTCACTACGAAATTCTTATGATTACAAGCATTGATGCGCTGATACAACCTCTTATTTAATGACTTAAATAATCAAACAGTTACTGTAATTACACACTGCAGAACAATCAAAGCACTTCTCAGTGCCACAACAACATAACTGTCTTTAACTAAAATATCAAGATCTTTAAAGCAGCATTAACGATGACCTCATAGCATACTAAAATTCCTTACATGCCAATATGTCCATCATTACACTACTGAAACCTGGCTACAGCCCTATAGTACAGATGTCTATCTATTCCCTGTTACATACACAGCCCTACACAACTGTAGGCCAGACCAACAAGGGGGTGGCACAGCCATATACTACTCAGACCAACTAGAAATTGTATCACAATACTTGCACAAGGGATGAACATGGGAATATAATATTACTAAATTCAAATCCAAATACCTACAAAAACCTCTCACATTGATAAACATCTACAGAGTTCCACAGTCAAACATTACCAATTTAGTCAAAATCTAGGAAGTATGATCACTGATGCACGCATGAACAAAGATCACTTACTACTCTCAGGTGACTTCAATATAAATCTCCTGCAAGACCAGGACCCACACTACTGAAATTCACAAACACAATGATTATCTGTATGGTTACTACCAACAGTAACAAAACCTACAAGAGTTACAGAGAAACTAGTGTTTCCCTACTTGACCACCATCTGAAACAACAGACCATATTCCCCTTTAAAATCAGCTATAATTAGACAGATAATACCACAGACACACTACCGCTACTTTCTCATAACAACTCCTTGGTAAACTAACCCAAACACTACTAAAAGTCACCTTCAGACTTCACAATGAGCAGCCATAATAACTTCACAACACATTAGCAAACTTTGATTGGCACACTGAGACCTAGAAATCCTATACAGATATTGACGAATGTATTAATAATTTTTCCTAAAAAAGACCCAATACCTCTATAACAAGCACTGTCCGCTAAAAAAACTAAACAGGATGACAGCAAAGAGACGAACAGTCCCTGGCTAACACCCAGCATTCTCAAATTCCATCAATACAAAACACCAATATGAAAAACAGACAGAATGGGTCACATAACCAGAGACCAAACAAAACTTACTCGTCAATCCTGAACCAGCCTGATAGGAAGGGCAAAAAAATTGAATTATTAAACAGATTAACCAACTTACGAGGTGATATAAAAAAGACCTGGAAAACCCTATCAGAAATTCTGGGAACAAAAAAAGATATCACGAAATAGCGAAATAAAATTAGCCAAATCAATGAACCCCACTCCCACCAACAGAACAGCAAACAGAACTCAATGATTTCTTCACCACTATAGGACAAAACCTGCAATAAAATCCCAAGCTCAGATACCCACCAAATGACTACCTCACCGCAACTACTACCCGAACACACAGTTCTAGCTCCAACTAACCCATACGAAGTCCCATCCCTTATTATCAATGCACTAAAAAACAAGGCAGGAGGAATTAAGTACCTTACCAACCCTTTATATACAAAAAAGTGCACAAAGTGCTACTCCACTCATTGCAACACTCATTTAAACAAATCCATCGGGAATCCCTCCACCTTCCCTACAGTACTCAAAATAGCCAAGGGTCACCCCGATCCACAAGGAGGGACCAAACAGAGTTGAAATACTATAGGCCAATATCCAACTACAACCCTCTCTCAAAAATCTTCGAAAAATTAATTCATAAGACCGATTCTACTTCCTACCTTATCTCCCAAAACATACTCAACCCTCCAATTTGGTTTCAGGGCCAATAAAAAAACTAAAGATGCTATTATACACATGCTAGAACATATATACACTGCAATAGAGAAAAAAGAAGTCCCACTGGGGATCACCATTGACTTACGTAAAGCTTTGATACAGTTGATCCATGACTTGCTCCACGTAAAATTGTAACACTATGGTATAAGAGAGAGGGGACTCCCTCAAACAACCTCAAATCATACCTCAGCAACAGAAGCAATATGTTACGACAAATGGGCAAACTCTTCTGCGCAACCAATTACAGTTGGTGTTCCACAGGGAAGTGTCCCGTGTGCCCACTTTCTCTTTCTCCTATACATAATGATCTCCAAATGCTTCGTCGAATACTCAAAACCCACACTATTTGCAGATGACACTACATACGTCTTCTCTCACCCTCCGAGCCCAGTCACACTAGCCAATACTGTAAAATACCGAAATACAAGAAAAGACTACCTGATGAGGACTAATAACAAACTTACACTAAACATTGACAAAACCTACTTCATTCAGTTTGGTAACAGAGCTACAGATGTCCTCTTAAACATAATGATAAACGGATCACCTATCACAAAGCTAACAAGGGACAATTCTTAGGAATCCACCCTTGATATAGACTCAAATTTCATACACATATACAACAAATCTCAGAAAATTTCCAAGACTGTAGGCTACTATCGAAGATACGGTCAATGTTCCAGCAGTCATGCCCTCCTAGGCCCTATATCACATCTCTATTTACCCTAATCTCACCTACGAAATTTGGTGCATGGGTGGGGCTCCAACAACAATTAACCATCTCAGACCACTAAATTTACCCAACAAAAGGCTGCAGTTAGAATGATAACAAATTCCTCAACTACAAGGCCAGCACACTCAATCCACCAATATTCAATGACACTAAACCTACTCACCATAGACAAAACATCCATACTTACTAACTGCACCTATTACAGTACATATCAGCGAGCGATAACTCGATGCAGATAGAAGCCGCGTGGCCGGGCCGCGCTGGGCGAAGGGGAGGGGCGGAACTCCCGTTTATGGGGCGGCGCGGTTGTGAAGGCGCGGGGGCATCTCGGCAGTGTGAAGCCGCATCTGCATCCTTTAGTTGGACACAATGTCACAGATCACTCTTTGATGTTCCTCGTGTTCATCTCACACTATGCAATAACTCAATGAATATGGGGGGGGGGGTCGTTTTCTTATAAAAGGCCCTAAAATCGGAATTCATTACTGTAAAAATAAAAGAAACACTACTGTTTATAAATTCAAGTCTCTACTCCAAAGATCACTTAATCCCCCAAAACCAAATTAATACTGAATAACTGAACCTTATAAATGTATACTTAAAGTTTCTCACAATTATATCACATAAATGTTAAACCTAAAACCGAATCTAACTTTATTATTTTTTAAATACACTACCTAACAGAATCCTTTCATTGACTGAATGCAACCCTAGACCTGTCTTTGTAATACTAAATTGTGCTTATAGTAATCTGCTTACATTAAAGGTTTTATCACTGACTTCATCATTGCTTAGTTAATCTTTTGTTTTTTTTTTTTTTTTTTTTATTATCACACCGGCCGATTCCCACCAAGGCAGGGTGGCCCGAAAAAGAAAAACTTTCACCATCATTCACTCCATCACTGTCTTGCCAGAAGGTGCTTTACACTACAGTTTTTTAAACTGCAACATTAACACCCCTCCTTCAAGTGCAAGGACTGTACTTCCCATCTCCATGACTCAAGTCCCGGCCTGCCGGTTTCCCTGAATCCCTTCATAAATGTTACTTTGTCTCACACTCCCACAGCACGTCAAGTATTAAAAACCATTTGTCTCCATTCACTCCCTATCAAAACACGCTCACGCATGCCTGCTGGAATCCAAGCCCCTCGCACACAAAACCTCCATTACCCCCTCCCTTCCACCCTTCCTAAGCCGAACCACTACCCCGCCTTCCTTCCACTACAGACTGAAACACTCTTGAAGTCATTCTCTGTTCGCCCATTCTCTCTACATGTCCTGAACCACCTCAACAACCCTTCCTCTAGCCCTCTGGACAACAGTTTTTAGGTAATCCCGCACCTCCTCCTAACTTTCCCCAAACTACGAATTCTCTGCATTATATACACACCACACATTGCCCTCAGACATGACATCTCCACGCCTCCAGCCTTCTCCTCGCTGCAACATTCATCACCCACGCTTCACACCCATATAAGATGCGTTGTAAAATCTATACTCCTCATACATTCCACCTCTTTGCCTCCAAGGACAAAGTTCTTTGTCCTCCACAGACTCCTAAGTGCACATCACTCTTTTTCCCTCATCAATTCTATGATTCACCTCATCTATCATAGACCCATCCGCTGACACGTCCACTCCCAAATATCTGAATACGTTCACCTCCTCCATACCTCATCCCTCCAATCTGTATTCAATCTTTCATCACCTAATCTTTTTGTTATCCTCATAACCTTACTCTGCCGTATTCACTTTAATTTTCCTTCTTTGCACACCCCTACCAAATTCATCCACCAATCTCTGCAACTTCTCTCAGAATCTCCCAAGAGCACAGTGTCATCAGCAAAGAGCAGCTGTGACAACTCCACTTTGTGTGTGGTTCTTTATCTTTAAACTCCACTCCACTTGCCAAGACCCTCGCATTTACTTCTCTTACAACCCCATCTCATAAATATATAAAACAACCACGGTGACATCACACATCCTTGTCTAAGGCCTACTTTTACTGGGAAAATAATTTCCTCTTTTCCTACATACTCTAACTTGAGCCTCACTATCCTCGTAAAACTCTGCACGGGCTTTCAGTAACCTTACCTCCTACACCATACACATGCAACATTCTGCCACATTGTCTCCCCTATCCCACCCTTCATACGCCTTTCCAAAATCCATAAATGCCACAAAGACCTCTTTAGCCTTATCAACATACTGTTTTCACTTTATATGTATTTCACTGTAAAACACCTGGTCCACACACCCCCTACCTTTCCTAAAGCCTCCTTGTTCATCTGCTATCCTATTCTCCGTCTTACACTTAATTCATTCAATTATAACTCTACATACACTTTAACCAGGTACACCAACAGACTTATCCCCCTATAATTTTTGCACTCTCTTATATCCCCTTTGCCTTATACAAAGGAACTATGCAAGCTCTCTGCCAATCCCTAGTACCTACCCTCTTCCCATACTTTATTAAATATTGCACCAACCACTCAAAACATATCCCCACCTGCTTTTAACATTTCTAATCTTTATCCCATCAATCCGCTTGCCTTACCCCCTTTCCTTTACCTACTGCCTCACAACTTCCCCCACACTCACAACTGGCTCTTCCTCACTCCCTACAAGATGTTAGTCCTCCGTGCCCTATACACGAATAACAGCTCCCTAGCTTCATCAACATTTATTATTAAAATATTGTTTAGTGCGTCCATCTTCCAAACCTCTAACTCTCCATTTAATAACTCTCCTCTCCTATTTTTAACTGACAAATCCATTTTTTCTCTAGGCTCTCTTAACTTGTTAATCTCACTCCAAACTTTTTCTTATTTTCAACAAAATTTGTTGATAACATCTCACCCACTCTCTCATTTGCTCTCTTTTACATTGCTTTCAACACTCTCTAACTTCTCTCTTTTTCTCCATATACTCTTCCCTCCTGGCATCACTTCTACTTGTAAAAACTTCTCTTAGCTAACTTTTCTCCTTACTACTCTCTTTACATCATCATTCAACCAATCGCTCCTCTTCCCTCCTGCACCACTTTCCTGTAACCACAAACTTCTGCTGAACACTCTAACACTACATTTTTAAACCTACCCCATACCTCTTCGACTCCATTGCTATGCTCTCATTTACCCATCATCCTCCAATTGCTGTTTATATCTTACCCTAACTGACTCCCTTTACTTTTATAAACCTTCACCTCTCTCTTCCTCTGATGCTTCTATTCTCCTTGTATCCATCTACCTTTTACTCTCAGTGTACCTACAACTAGAAAGTGATCTGATAATATCTGTGGCCCCTCTATAAACATGTACATCCTGAAGTCTACTTCAACAGTCTTTTATCTCCAATACATAATCCAACAAACTACTGTCCATTTCGCCTACATCATATCGTGTATACTTATTTATCCTCTTTTTTCTTAAAATATTATTACCATAACTAAACCCCTTTCTATACAAAGTTCAATAAAGGCTCCCATATCATTTACACCTGGCACCCCAAACTTACCTACCACACCCTCTCTAAAAGTTTCTCCTCTTTACATTCAAAGTCCCCTACCACAATTACTCTCTCCACGTGGTTCAAAGGCTCCAAACATTCACTTAACATCTCCCAAAATCTCTCTATCTCTCTCATTCCTCTCTTCTCCAGTGCATACACGCTTATTATGACCCACCTCGCATCAACCTTTACTTTAATCACAGAAATTCTGAATTTACACATTCATATTCTCTTTTCTCCTTCCATAACTCTGATCATTTAACATTACTGCTACCCCTTCCTTTGCTCTAACTCTCCTCAATACTCCAGATTTAATCCCATTATTTCCCCCCCTGAAACTCACCTCCCCCTTCAGCTTTGTTTTCTCTTAGTGCCAGGACCTCCAACTTCTTTACATTCATAACATCAGCAATCAATCTGTTTCTTGTCATCTTCACTACATCCACGCACATTTAAGCAACCCAGTTTATAAAGTTTTTTCTTCTTCTCATTTTTATATTGTATACAGAGAAAGGGTACTAGCCATGCTCCCGGCATTTAGTCGGCCTCATACGACACGCATGGCTTACGGAGGAAAGATTCTTTTTTCCACTTCCCCATGGACAATAGAAGAAAATAAAAAAAACGAGCTATTAGAAAAATAAAAAACCTAGATTATGTATATAATATATATGCATGTGCGTGTCCTGTGAAGTGGACCAAAGTGTAAGTAGGAAGTAGCAAGATATCCCTGTTATCTTAGCGTGTTTATGAAAGAAAAAGAAACCACAATCCAACCATCATGCAAGAACCAGTTACAGGTTTTTTGTTTCACAGTCATCTGGCAGGACGGTAGTACTTCCCTGGGGGTTGCTGTCCAACAACCTCTAACCAAATTTAATCTTAAGTAATTTTAAGCCAGCCCGTAATGGCTAATGCATAGTATAAGTGGCTTTGGCATGCTGCTCTTATCTGTATTTTTTTTGTACCTCTGTATGTGTGCTCAAATTTATAATAAATAAATAAATAAATAAAGTAAGTAGGGTGGACTTGGTCCTTTTAGAGTGTTTGAATGGTGTCCTAGGGACCGGTGTGGGTGTTGCTTGTTCTTAGAGTTGTCTAGTTATGTTCTAGAGCAGTGGATCTTGTTGATGTAATCTGCATTGCTAGCCCTTAGTTCCTGCATTTCTTGAGTTAGTTTGGTGATCGTTTGGTTCTGAATCATAAGATTTAGCTATTTCTGGTCGGTGATCTTCTTGTCATCAAATACTGGAAGGAGTTATCTTGGAATGTAGCGGCCGGCCATGTTTTGTTGTTGCTGTCGTGTTGTGGTGATGTCGGTGGGTGATGATGGTTTGTGTCCTGGCCTGGCATACTACAAGTTTTCCCGTGTTATTACTGCTCTCACCTTTGATGTTAGGAGTCCTTAGCTGGTACTGGATCTTCTTTTATTGTTCTGACCCTTGTCCATTGGCTGTGGCTTCGGGTGAATAGTAGGCGATGGGTGTTGGGTGAATGTTGTGGAGTATCGCTTCAGTGGCAGCGGGGTAGGAGTTGCTAGAACGAGTCCTATTAGTTGGTAATTTGTGAACTTTTTGGGTGATTTCTGCAGTTGCTTTATATCATTCTGGGTATCCACACATGTTAGTGTTATGCGGGTCTTGATTAGGTAATAAAGAAGAAATATGCATCACTGGCGCTGGGAACCTCAGGTAGAAGTAAAAATAGAGGACAAGGTTCCTGTTGACGCTGCCGCTGCCGCTGCTGCTGCCGCTCCGATCATGATATCATC
The DNA here is from genome assembly GCF_026875155.1 of Cherax quadricarinatus. Taxonomy (NCBI): domain Eukaryota; kingdom Metazoa; phylum Arthropoda; class Malacostraca; order Decapoda; family Parastacidae; genus Cherax; species Cherax quadricarinatus. The sequence continues at coordinate 34,655 of NW_026502980.1, forward strand.
AGCATAGCTTATAGCTATATGTTTAGGTGAGGCAGGTAGAGCATTTAGGAGAGCATTAATCAGAATATTAAATAGCATGGGACTAAGAACTCCTCCCTGCGGTGTACCTAAAGACATTTCTTTAGAATCACTTCTGAAGCCTTCGTAAAGGACAGAGGATAATCTGTTTGACAGGTATCCTATTATCCAGCAGAGTAAGCTACCACCAATATTCATTTTGGCTAGTTCATGTAGTATAACGGTTCAGTTCGCAATATCAAAATGCAGATTATAGATCAAGACAAGTGGTAAAACTAGTAGAGGTGTGGTGCAGTGAGAAAGTTGGAATACAGGTTCTGCACACTTTACCTTTCATGAACCCATAGAGTATGGGGGAAAGTTGATGGTCTGATTCTGTAGTACAGTCTGTTTAAGCATCATTTCTTCAAAAGTTTTATACAAAGACAACTAGTTTAGAGATCGGCCTTAAATGTATCAGGCTGTTGGGGCTTAGGGATAGGTACAATGAACTATTGGTCGCGGAAGTAGGACGAACGCACTCAAGTAACGCGATTATACAGTGCCAACAAGGGTTATCAGGCACTTGCCCTTAGAGTTCTGAGAATATCATAGGTTATAAAACATCCCTCTCCAGGAGCAGTTGATCGACCCTTTGGTTAATGCATTATCTAATTCAAACCGGTTAAAGAGGCAATAACTCTCATCAATATTAGCTCATAAAATTAATCAGTTTCACATTTCTTCAGAAGTACTCTCTAAATTTTTCTAATAAGAATGGAAGGTTTTCATGCCTGATGTTTTTGGACAAGTCATTTATGAGGTTCATTTGCTTTTTCAAGAGGAAAGGAGACAACATTACCAGTCTTTTTCCTGTTATTTTATTTATACCTTTCCAAACCAAACTCAAAGGAGAGGACCTATTTAATCCACTAACAAACTGTTCCCATTTCCTTTGCCTAAGTTCTTCCTTTCTATTCCTTGCATTTTTAGTGCATCTTGGAACGTTCTGAGCAGGTCTGGGGTTCTTAACATTCCACTGTATGCTTTAACCAATCCTCCTAGCAGCTGTGTTAGATTGCGCAGCTGTGGATCATTATAGTATTTACATTGGTTTTATTGTCTTATAGAGGAGGGTCTTTGTTTCCTATTCCCTGCCACTTTATCTGTGAGAACATCTCAATAGTGGTAATTAAATCATCATTAACATTTTTGTGTGCACAATGGGCTCGTAATTCTTATACCATTGATCCAGTGGTTAATAAAGTTGTCTCTGTGTTCTGTTTTTGAGAATAAGTTTTCCACTCCTTCTGTATTAGCGCCTTGAATTGCTGAGATGTGCTCAAGATTGACAGTTGTTAGTCTTGGAAAAGTGATCAGATAGAAGATCATCAACTATGACAGAGCCCATGCTCGTAATATGATGTATTAGAATCCAAGACCACAGATCCTAGTATGCCACCATAGTATGTGAAGTAGGCTCAGTAGTGCCCACATTCGAACATTATCATGCTCATTTACAATTTCACTAATTTAGTTTTCATTGGTGTTTGTTATAGACCCAACCAATATTCTTATGTCTGGCATTAAATCTCCAAGAATGGAAGTAGTTCACTATTGACTGCGATCTGGGTAAAGCATCATGTCGAAGCTGTTCGCTGGGGCATAGAGATTAAAAATGGTTATGGAAAAATCGCCTGCATGTACTTGCCACAATGATACTGTCATGTTAACTCGACTCTGCAAGGAAAGGAGTGAATGTTGCAAGTTTCTTTCTGACATACATCACACACAGTTGGTTTGACCTTAGTTATAAGCTTGCATATCCAGGCAAGTTTGGTGGCGGTGCCCATCTTTCAATCTACATCTGCAAAATTGCTTGAACTCAAAGAATGGTATTCCATCTTCTTATGCCCATTGTATTCAAATTCAAATTCAAATTCAAATTCAAAGTTTATTCTCTATAGGGGTTACAATGCTGAGTTTACAGAAATTCGGTTATTGTTTGGTTTACATGTAGTAAGAATTGAGATTACAGAGTGTAACACAAGAACGCTTAGCATGGCTAGGCATTTCGGGCATACTTAGTTTTATTCTTAATTGTAAAATATTACAAAATATTACATTAATATTATAATCAAGGGGGAAGCGCTAAGACCCGTAGATTTATACAGCGCCCAGGGGAGGGGGGATGTGGAAGGCATGCAGGCTTAATTCGGGTAGCCACTGGAGCACAGATCCAATTTCCCTTAAACAAGAAGCCCCTCACCAACATCAAAGGAACCTTCCATGAGGGACAAAAATTACAAATTATGAGGTAAGTTTGGTATTAAATGGGCTAAAGTGACTAAATACTAAGTTTTGTGAGTTTAGCAATGTGAATGAGCTTTTGTTTTGACTTCAGTAATATAGTTTCTGTAATTGGAGTATCAACAAAGGATTAATTATTTTAAGACTGGATTAATAATTTCCCTGTTTATTGGTCAAATGAGAGAGCGATTGTAAGTGGTAAACCACCAGGTGGTAATTCCGTGTGAGTTAGTTGACGGGGTGTATCAAGAGATAAGATGTTATCTAAAGGTAGTTTTGAAGATGATGAATGTGTCTGCAGTTCTAAGTCTCAGGTAGGTATTCCAGATTTTAGGGCTTTTGACAACATTGAATTTTTGTATGGTTTTAGTCGACTACAGGGCAAAGTCGTAAGATTTTGTTTCTGGTTTACGCCTGTAGGTTTCTGTCACAACTATCAAGAAAGCTTTTAGGTCCAAGGTTGATATTAGGCATTAGCATTAAGGCCCTGTAGATATAGATTGCACAGTAGTAAGTGTGGGATTTACTGAACTGGATAAGTTTAGATTCTTTGAAAGAGTGGGGGGTGTGCTGCCATGGATGGGATTTAGTGATTATTCTTACTGCAGCTCTTGTTGGGTTATTATTCGCTTTAGGTGTGTTGCTGCAGTTGATACCCCAAGCACAAATAGATAGGTGAGGTGAGGATAAAATAAGGTGAGTGTATAGTGTGATGAAGTGGCATTTGGCGGCACGTAGTATCTATCTGGAGAGGATCCCAACCGTTTTGGATACTTTTTTGGCTATATGCTGGATATGGGTGCTGAAATTCAGGTTGTTGTCAAGGTACAAGCCTAGGAATTTTCCCCCATTATTTGCTGTAATTAAGTGTTGCAATCTTAATGTTAATTTTGTGCATCTCCCTGCTCTGCTACAAACATAATATAGTAAAGTTTTGTCAGTGTTTAAGTGTAAGTTTATTGGCTGTCATCCAAGTCGTTATTTTGTTTAATCAGCTCCTCATTCAATGGGTGTTGAGGGTGCAAGATTAGGGTGAGAGATGACATAAGTCGTGTCATCAAGCAAAGAGAATGGGTTTCAGGTGTGTGGGATACGTTTGGAAGGTCATTGATGTATAATTAGGAAGAGCGGGGACCAAGACACTTCCCTGCGAACTCCCAGTATCAAGTGGCCGTGTTGCTGATGCTGTTCTTTAATGGTGACGTACTGATACCTATTAGTAAAGTAATATTGAAATAGCAAGCGCATGCCTCTTATAACCGTAGGTCAAGTTTAGTGATAGGATGTCGTGTTTACTGTGTCAAAGCTTTTCTTAGTCAATAAAAATTCCTAGTGATATTTCCTTAATTTTCCAATGCTGTTAAAGCAGATCTAGCATTTTTAGATTGCACATTTAGTGCTTTTTGTTTTTTCCCTGAATCCAAACTGGCAGGGGTTGAGTATGTTTTGAGCCTTTATAAATGAATACAGTCTCTGTGTACGAGTTTTCTCAAAGATTTTGGATATCAAGTAAGTTAGATATTGGCCTAAAGTTGTTTTAAGTCTGTAGGTCACCACCTTTAGTATTAGTGTAACCCTTGCCATCTTGAGTAGTTTTCAGGAAGGTGCTAGTTTTCCCCTTTTTTATGACTTGTTAAAAAGTAATGAAATAGGCATGCAAAGGACATGTCCCTCGCTTGTACAGTAATGGTGGGACAAGAGACGATTCCCCGAGTTATTTTTAAGTGACTTATGATCTCAATGACGTTTCCATGGGCTCAGTTGGTGCAAGTAAAGAATTAGGGAAATTTCCATATAGGATAGTCGTCCCCGGCATGGGCATGTATGTGGGATTTTACTGGCGGAGATAGATCTATTTGAGAAGAAGTCGTTTATCTTGTTAGCAGTGTCAGTGGATGTAGTTGTGTTTCATAGGTTTAGTTAGGACAAATTCTTGTTTTTCTCAGTTTGTGGGTCCCTAGAATCTGAGAGAGTGTTTTTTCCAGGTCTTTTTTTATATCTCCTCTAGTGTCTGTGAATCTACTGGAGTAGTATAGCGTTGTTTTTGGCTTATTTTTATTTCTTTGGTGAAGCTGAATGAATAGTGGTTAAAGATATATCTTTGTGTATCAAGCCCTGTCATTATCTTTTCTATTGGTGTTTCTTGTCATGGATTTCAGAATAGTGCTGGTTAGCCATGGGCAACCAACCGTTTGTTTTGTGATCTGTTTTGGTCTTTATAGGACAATGTTTGTAGTATAGTTCTAAGTAATTTGTTAAGAAAGATGTCTGTCCAGTCATCAATACCATTGGCCTTAGAGATTCTGAGCCAATCAACAGTCTCTAGTCCACTGTGAACTTCCTTACTGAGGGCCTCGTCATGGAGTCTAAATGAGACTTTGTTTGTATTCAAGTGTGGTTACTAATTTGTCAGGAGGAGGTAGGGTAGTGGTCTGTAGTGCTATCTGTGATTATCCCTGATTTAAGGGGGGCTAGTATATTGGTCCATATGTGGTCTATTATTGGTTGCACTGTCTCAGTGAGCCTGGTTGGTTTAGTATTGTTGGTATGATGAAGTGAGTTGTTCATATTGTTGATGAAATACCGTTTACAAGGCTGATCATCTAGTAAGCCAAGGTTGATGTTGAAGTCTCCCACTAAGAGAAGGTGGTGCTTATTCATTTGTTATTAGTGACTTTAATTTCTCACTGAAATTTGGGATGTTTGTGTGAGGTATCCGTAAATGGCACCAATTGTTTATAGGCGTCTTAAAGGTTTTTATACAGCAAAATTAGCAAAAATGTATTCCCCTCATATTCATCACATAGCAAGTGGTGCTAAGAAGACAAGATTAATTGGTTAGAAATATATTGCAATACCACCCCCAAACTGGTTTGTTCTGCAGTTGTGAATTGCCCACCTGTGTATCCTGGGTAGAGGGTAGATATCTATTGTGTCCTCTTAAGGCCAGGTCTCTGTAAAGAATAAATGCAGGAGAAGGGTCTTTAGTGATTCAAGGAGTTGCTAGGAGGTCCTCATATGTTTTTGCTTAAGGACCTGATGTTGTAGTTAAGTACTGATAGACTTTTAGCATTGTTTAGGATATGGTGGCTTGATGCTGTGTAATAAAGGCAGTTTACTTTCCCGCATAGGTTTGGATTGGTGTCCAGCTTATGAGGTTAGATCAGGTCAACGTGATCAATTCATCTTCTAGGTTTAAATTATGGTTATTTGTATCCTGGTTTGTGTTGAGTTTCTAGTATCTGATTTCTGTAGTGGTTGAAAAGTTTGGACAAGTATATAGCTAAGTATTGTTGGTCATGTAGGTATAGTCCACACTACACATAATGAAGTTTGATTTGTCTGTGTGTTGTGCTGGAATGAACTAAATTACAACTAGTTTTAAAAACTAGTATATAAAAATAAAACCCAAAAAAATTAAAACTATAACAAGACTCTCACTTTAATTGCTACTAAGTCTAATAAATGGACTTTTGTGAGTCCTATGTTTTGAGCTAGAGTGAGCTAAAGTACAATAGGTTTAATCTAATAATATAAAAGTACAATATTAAAAATAGCACTAGTCTCTCACTATTAATTGCACTATTGTCTAATATAGTGGAATTTGTATTGACTATGTCTTAGGTAGAATGAGCTAATGGTACAACTGAATTTAATCTAATAATAGTAAAAATACAATTTTAAAACATACAAATTAAACGTAGGCAACAGTCACTCACCTAGTAATTCACTAGTTCTAATTTAGTCTAATAATATAAAAATACAAATTACAAATAGCACAATCTCTCACTAGGTAATTGCACTATGTCTATGTATAGAGAATTTGGTATTGACTATGTATTTGAGCTAGATTGAGCTAGAGTAAAACTGTGATTAATCTAATAATATAATAAGGAACTAGACTCTCATTGTAATTGCACTAGGTCTTATATAAGTTTGTTTACCAATAATAGAGTATAATTAGATTTAAATTGACAGGATAAAATACACAATTTTAAGTAGCAAAATAATATAAAAACAAAAGAAATTGTAAAAATAAAAATGGCAATGACTTGGTCAAAATAAAGCAAGCAAGATGGTAGACAGGATGAAATAAAGTTGTAGTTGAAAAGACTAGGTTTAAAAAAGTATGGATAAAAATGGTCAATTAAAGAAGTTTACAATAAGTTTGATCAATATAGTTTAAAGAAAAATTGGGCAATAAATAGGGATTTAAATAAATTGTGCAATTGATTTATTTTTTTAAAGTGAGTAGAATTATTGAAGACAAGTTAGATTAGTTCTATAAAAGAATAAGATGGAACAGTGAATGCGGTAAGTTGTAAAAAGAAGATAGATTCAGTAGATATTTAATACAAATTAAGACTATGAGGTAAATGGTCGTTGAGAGTACCACAATGACAATTAAAAGTAGTTGAGTATTAATTTTAGGGGGGCACAAAATTTATGACAATATGACAATATAACACACATGGTGGACTATGGGTATTATCTGCACTTTACTCTGATTCTGTTTAGTCCCAGCCTCAACTTAGGAATGTTTTAAGCAGGTTCTGTGGATATGAAGTATCTCTTTCAGTGGGCTGTTTCCCCAACTGGCATATTTTTTCCATCCCTCACAAAGCATGGTGGAATTTTTTGGGCACAGGCGCAGTTTTCTTAGCCGATAAAGAAGGTTTTTGTCTCGTTTGGTAAGAGCACTCATTGACGTAAACATCGTTTTCATAGAAATAGATGTTTTTAGTAGGTTGTTTCTTAGTAAAGCTAGTTTGGAATTTTAACAGCACTGTTTTTTACCTGCAGATAAGCCCATCAGTTTGCAATCCTTTAAGGTCGTCACTACGTATGTTAAGACGAAAGTGGTCCTTGATAAGCTGTTAGGGTGGTCTACATGCAGGTCTCTTGGGTACTGTGGGTGGGGAGATGTTTGCTGTTAACTACAACAGCGTCAGATAGCTGCTGTTGGTCATTATGGTCTGGAAGTTGGTTATGACATTGGCAAGTTGTTGGTCCCACTCTCTTAGTCATTAAATATTCACCAACCTCATTTTTGTAATTTTACTAGTAAGCATAAATCACCTTATGTGATTTTCTTATTTACTATTGTTCGCTGAACCATTAGCTGAATAGATACATTCTCTGTCCATATTACTACCCTCTTATTTTTTTTAAATACTGTCTATTGATATTACTTACTAAAATTAATAATATCATTTTTTATTTACTAAATTTCTATTTTTACTCTTAACATTTTTTGACATTTAATAACCATTACTTGTCCTAATTACTTTACCTGTTTTAATACCAATTTACTATCCAAGATTACTCTTAATTACCTTGTACTGCCATATAACCTCATAGTATAACTACCAGTGCAATATTGAATGAAATAAACATTACTTATTTCACTTTTTTGTAATCATTATTACTTTACTAAAATTTTATAAACACCATATTTACTACCAGTCAATTTACTTTTTTACGATTAAACATTATTTTTTATACTTTCCCATAACATTTTGTTGCCAAATTTTCAAGTTTTTATATCAACCCTATTCAACCCCAACCTTTGTAGTATCCATTGTACCTTGTACCGGGTACCTGTCTACCATCTTACATCATATTATAACCAAACATTTACCATTGTGATTTTTTACTATATTCTTTTGTACTTTAATTGTAATTTATTTTGTCAATTTAAATCTATAGTTATAATCTTGATCTGTCAACAACCTATACCAGACTCTAGTGCAATTGCAAGTAACCCTTTCAATTGTATTTTATATTATAAGTTTATATTATAATTCCTACCATTCTGTCCATTTAACTTGCCTTACCATTACCTAATTTTAGTCCCTTATATTTTTTCTCCTTTATTTTAGCTTTATATAACTATCCAGTTTATAGATTCCACAATTGTTAAAATAATCAAGGTGCTATTCTCAGGTGCTAAAGGAGAATATTCAATTTTGCCATTAATTCCCAAAGCTCATATTTATTGATTACCACTTTATTCTTCACACAACCTATATTAGTCCACTTTTTATTATAATTTTAACTATAATTCTAAACTTTAAAAAATTACCTTTATGTACTACCTACTATCATATTCCCAAGCTCTATTATATGATCATCCACTTTATTTGTATTAGTCCCTTAGCTCATATTACATTTTGTTAAATTAATTCAGTTGGCTCTGTTTTAGCAAGGACTATTTTACTTTGTTTATTCTTATTCTAACTATAGATTCACTACGAAATTCTTATGATTACAAGCATTGATGCGCTGATACAACCTCTTATTTAATGACTTAAATAATCAAACAGTTACTGTAATTACACACTGCAGAACAATCAAAGCACTTCTCAGTGCCACAACAACATAACTGTCTTTAACTAAAATATCAAGATCTTTAAAGCAGCATTAACGATGACCTCATAGCATACTAAAATTCCTTACATGCCAATATGTCCATCATTACACTACTGAAACCTGGCTACAGCCCTATAGTACAGATGTCTATCTATTCCCTGTTACATACACAGCCCTACACAACTGTAGGCCAGACCAACAAGGGGGTGGCACAGCCATATACTACTCAGACCAACTAGAAATTGTATCACAATACTTGCACAAGGGATGAACATGGGAATATAATATTACTAAATTCAAATCCAAATACCTACAAAAACCTCTCACATTGATAAACATCTACAGAGTTCCACAGTCAAACATTACCAATTTAGTCAAAATCTAGGAAGTATGATCACTGATGCACGCATGAACAAAGATCACTTACTACTCTCAGGTGACTTCAATATAAATCTCCTGCAAGACCAGGACCCACACTACTGAAATTCACAAACACAATGATTATCTGTATGGTTACTACCAACAGTAACAAAACCTACAAGAGTTACAGAGAAACTAGTGTTTCCCTACTTGACCACCATCTGAAACAACAGACCATATTCCCCTTTAAAATCAGCTATAATTAGACAGATAATACCACAGACACACTACCGCTACTTTCTCATAACAACTCCTTGGTAAACTAACCCAAACACTACTAAAAGTCACCTTCAGACTTCACAATGAGCAGCCATAATAACTTCACAACACATTAGCAAACTTTGATTGGCACACTGAGACCTAGAAATCCTATACAGATATTGACGAATGTATTAATAATTTTTCCTAAAAAAGACCCAATACCTCTATAACAAGCACTGTCCGCTAAAAAAACTAAACAGGATGACAGCAAAGAGACGAACAGTCCCTGGCTAACACCCAGCATTCTCAAATTCCATCAATACAAAACACCAATATGAAAAACAGACAGAATGGGTCACATAACCAGAGACCAAACAAAACTTACTCGTCAATCCTGAACCAGCCTGATAGGAAGGGCAAAAAAATTGAATTATTAAACAGATTAACCAACTTACGAGGTGATATAAAAAAGACCTGGAAAACCCTATGCCAAAATACAGTTAATATAGCTGTTTTTTCCACAATTCTGGTAAACAGACATATGACCTAGCCAGAATCACTGTTGGTCTAGGAAACAGGAAAAAGACAGTAGAAGCTGTGGTAGTAGATGATTTGCCTAAGTCTGTGCAGATCCAGGGATTAAAAAGAAACAGTTGCAGCACTGAAAGCAGCTAAGGTCAAGTTAGCCTGTCCTGACATACAGACGGACACAATTAGTCCAATTGATTTAATCATTGGAAGTGATTATTAATCACTGTTTTGTGCAAAATATAGTAAGTAAACATGATGTTCACTTGCTGAAAACAGCAGGAGGCCACATGATATGTGTCCCATTCCTCTCAAAGTGGGAAAGAAGCTGATATTTGATTCAGTGGAAAATGTACTAGTTACGAGAATAACCGCTGATCATGTACCACAGCAAAATTATCATACTGGAAGAAATGAATGAACCAGTTGATAAGTTGTGGGATTTAGATGCGATAGGTATTGATTAAATAAACCAAGCCCCACAAGAGTCTCAGACTATAACCAATATTTGGACACTGTCAAATATAAAGATGGACAGTATTGGGTTAGGTTACCATGGAAATAAATCCACCACATCTGCCTGGGCAATTATCGCATGGCTTTTCGGACAGAATGAAAGCACAAATACATGAGCTCAGGAAGAATCCAGAGCTACTGACTGTCTATGATAATATCATACAAGAACAGTTGGACAATTAAATTCATTGAGGAAAAGTCGAAGATAAGTTGAAGACAGAAGCACATTATCTCCCGCACCATGGAGTCAGAAAAGATTCTGAAACCACTCACAAACGTGTTGTATATAATTGCAGCGCACGTGCAAATAAAGATGTAGCAAGTCTTAATGACTGTCTGAATGACCGGACCCCCCACTAACTGAGAAGCTTGGAGACGTGCTTATGAAATTTCGCACAACCCATATGCCTACACGGCTGATATTTCCAAGGCTTTCTTAAGAGTAGGACTACAAGAAATAGATAGAGATTATACTCGATTCTTGTGGCCTGAAAATCCACATGATCCTCAAAGTCCTGTGAAAACTTATCGTTTCAAATCAGTATTATTTGGTGCAACATCCTCTCCATTCTTACTAGAAGCTACTCTAAATACACATTTGAAGAAATCTGAAAGTCCCTTCAAAGAAATCTTAAAGAAAAGTTTCTATGTGGACAATCTTCAAGGTACTGTGAATAAAGAGGAGGATTTTAAATCCTTATACAGAGAAGCTAACAAGGAGATGAAAGAAGCAAATATGCCTCTAAGGATGTGGAATACAAATTCAAAGCAATTAAGGGAACTTATCAAAGAAGATTTCCCTGAAACTGAAATTCCTGATTGCAACAATATGCTGGGACTTAATTGGAACACACAGGAAGATACTTTGAGTCTCAAAAGGGTAAACAATAAATCATGCAGTACACTCACTAAACGTAGTTTACTGTCAGAGGTATCACAATGTTTTGATCCTCTAGGACTCGTCTCACCAATTACCATAAAGGTAAAATGCTTATGCAAGATGCATGGAAACTCAAAATTGGATGGGATGAGAACTTGCCTCTAGAAATGAGTCAAGCATGGGATGAAATATCCAAGAGTTTAAACAACTTCATCAAATTAAATTTCCCAGACAAATAGGTCAAGAGGGAAACAAGTACACATTACATGTGTTCTGTGATGCGTCAACCAGAGGTTATGGCGCTGTAGCTTACATGAGTAATGCTGAAGGAAGTACACTAATTACTTCAAAGGCCAGGGTAGCACCCTTGAAGGTCAGAACAGTACCACAATTGGAACTGACAGCACTCTATGTAGGTACAAAATTAGCTGTCTATCTCAACAAAGTACTTGATCATCTCACTATTGAAAAAACCGTGATCTGGAGTGATAATGAAGCAGTTCTCCAGTGGTTAAGAAATAATAAGAGTAAGCTGGTCTATGTACAGAAAAGAGTAAACAGAAATAAAAGAGATGCAGAGAGATTACCTTTCCCACGTCTTCCCCAAGAGAAAGCTGACATGTTGTCCCTTGGTCCCCTAAGAAATTGGGATAATAAAATTTTGGGGTCCAGGACCCACGGCTCTTAATGAAAATAACTGCTCAGCAAAAAAACTCAATTATGCCAAAA
>NW_026502991.1:0-19308 GCF_026875155.1 Cherax quadricarinatus
AACTCATGCACACCCCGTGACATCAACATCACTGACCTAAGGATCTTCTATAAAAAACAAGAAGGAAGACAGCAACATGCTGACAAAAGGGACCCGTGTAAGGGGGCACGGGGCAAAGGGATCACTGGGTAAGGAGTTTCGGTAAGGATTTTAGAGGAAGGGTTTTCGCTGGTGTAAGGGTTACGGGTGTAAGGACCACTGGTGAAGGAGTTCCGGGTAAGAGGTCACGGTGTAAGGGGGTCACGGGTGTAAGGATCAGGGTGTAGGGATCACTTGGAATGGTACGGTGAATGGGTTACTTGGAAAGGACACTGTGAAAGGGATCACGGTGAAAGGGGATCACTGGGAAAGGAGTTCCGGGTGTAAGGGATTACTATTAAGGAGCCCGGGTGAAAGGGGTCCCTTGTGAATGGGTAGTGGTAAGGGATCACTGGTGTAAGGAGTTCCGGGTGAAGGGGGGCACGGTGAAAGGGGATCCTGGGAAGGACATGGTGTAAGGGGTTCCTGGTAAGGGGTCATGTTGTAAGGGATCACGGGTTTTTTGAAGGGATCACGGGGTGCAAGGAGTTCCTGGGTGGGGGTCACTGTGTAAGAGGCACGGGAAAGGGGTCATATGTAAAAGGATCCCAGGTGTAAGAGGTCACTGGTTAAAGGGTCACTGGGTGAAGGGCACTGGTGTAAATGGCCATTTTGTGAAGGGTCAGTGGTGAAAAGGGGTCACTGGTGTAAAGGGTTTTGGGTGTAAAGGGGGTCTTGTTGAAAAGGGTCTCGGTGTAAAGGGTCTCGGGGGAAAGATAACGTTTCAAGGTTCACTGGTGTGAAGGATCACTGGTGTCAAGGGCCTCGGTGTGGTCTTTGGGTGTAAGGGTCATATGAAAGGGGTCACAGGGAAAAGGGGTCACGGGTTAAAGGGGGGTCAGGGTGTAAAAGGGCACTAGGTGAAAGGTCATGGTGTGAAGGTCATTGGTGTAAAGGGGTCAGGGTTTGGAAGTGTCACGGGAAGAAAGGTCTCTTGTGTAAAGGGCATGGTTTTTAAATTGCCCGGTGAAGGGTCAATGGTGCAAAGGGGTCTTGGTGCAAGAGCTCTTGTATAAAGGGGCCCTTGTGTAAGGATCACGGGTGTAAAGGGGCACAATGTAAAGGGGTCCTGATTGGTCATGCTGTGAAGGTCACGGTGTGAAAGGCTTTTGAAAGGTCGTGGTGTAAAGGGTCCAGGTGTAAAGGGGTCAATGATGTGAAAGGTCATTTGAGTGAAGGGTCACCGGTGTAAAGGGTATTTTTGGGAAGGGCCCGGTGGGCGAAGGGTATGGGGAAATGCCCTGGAAAAAGGGGTCACTGGTTGATGGGTCGTGTGTGAAGGTCAGGGTTGAAGGTCACTGAAGTGAAGGGTTTTGGGGATAGGGCCCAGTGGTGTTTGGTCAGGGGTGTGAAGGGGCACGGGTGTGAAGAGTCTCTGGTGTGGTCTTTTGTGTCATGCGCATGGGGGAAGTGTCTTTGGGATGAAGGTCGGGGGTGTGAATGGTCATTAGTTGAAGGGTCAATAAGTGAAGGGTCATGATGTGAAGGGGCATGGTTTTAAAGAACTCTGGAGTGAAAACAGGGGGGAAGGGCGCTGGGGTGGGGTCTTGGCGTGAATGGCGGGGGTGAAGGGTTTTGGTGTAAGGGCCATTTGGGGTGAAGGGTCACTGGGTGAAGGGTCGGTGGTGTGAAGGTTCCGGGGGAAAGGGGAACTAGTGTAAAATGTCCCGATTGGTCATGAAGGGAAAAGTCATAGTGGAAGGGCATTGTGGAAGGATCAGTTGGAAGGGTCTCTGGTGTGAAGGGGGCCTAGTGTAAGGGTCAGAAGTGTAAGGGGCAGTGGCGTGAAGGGTCATGGTGAGTAAGGGTCTGGGTGAAATTTTCATGGCGAGAAGGGCAGTGGCTAAGGGGCAGGGCTTTAAGACTCTGGTGTGAAGGGTCGTGGGGTGAATGGTCAGTGGCGTGAAGGGCATTCGAAGGGCTCTGGTGTGAAGGGAAAAATAGTGTAAAGTGTCCCCTGATGTGGTCACGAAAGGGAAGAGTATAGTGTGAAGGGGCATTGGGGAAGGATCGGAGTTGTGAAGGGGCTCTGGGGTGAAGGGTCACTATGGAAGGGTCAAAGTGTAATGGGTCAGTGGGTGAAGGGGCGGGATGAAAAAGGGGCATGGGTGAAGTTTCATGGCGAGAAGGGTCGTGGCGTAAGGGCACGGTCTAAGGATCTTTTGGTGTGAAAGGGGCATGGGGTGAAAGGTCAGTGGGGTGAAGGGGCATGGGCTAAGGGTCCTGTGTGAAGGGTCAAGGTTTAAGGGGCGTGGGGTGAAGGGCTGGCTGAAGGGGCAGGACGTTAAGGGAAAATGCTAAGGGTATCTGGGTGAAGGGTCACAAATTTTAAGGGGAAGTGGAGTGAAGGGTGAGTGGCATGAAGGGTGAGTGGTTTTGAAGGGCCTCTGGTGTGAAGGTCACTAGTGTGAAGGGTCAGGGGCGTGAAGGGTCAGGGGCGTGAAGGGTTAGTGGTGTGAAGGGTCTTTGGTGTGAAGGGTCAGTGGCGTGAAGGGTCAATGGCGTGAAGGTAAGGGGTGTGAAGTGTGAGACCTCTACCCACTCTACCTGAGGTATCCCAGCGAGTAAGCACGTCTCCTGTGAATCCCAGTGCTTAACAGAATAGGGAATAGCATATGTAGGTACAAAATAAAAAAAATGGGAACTATGGCTATAGTTTACTTAATAACATAAAAGGGCTAGAATACCACAGCTACTGATGGACATTTACATAATATAACAATTGACCTATGAGACTTATTACCAGGGGGAAAGGTAGATGTTATCAGTAACATGGACTAGTACTCACTCTTAATTCACCGACCAGCTGACCCCGAGATTCCCAATGCGTAGTCCACTACACACGCAGCTGTCCAGAGCTCCCCTCCCCGGACCTGTCACCAACAACCTCCTTGCTCAGCTGTTCCCTGGGCTTATATCGTAATCAAAGTACCCTCTCCCCAATGGGGTATGTACCACGTGTTACGACCTGACGCCGAGGTCTGACCCCGTCAAGAACGAAAGACCTAAGACGTGGGCATGACTACCCGACATTTGCTAATGGCAGGTGTGACCATATAATAGGTCTCCCTAGAGACATCACAAGCCCATCTGAACTGCATCACAGAAGGGTCAGTGGCTTGAAGGGTCAGTGGTGTGAAGGGTCACTAGTGTGAAGGGTCAGTAGTGTGATGGGTCAGTTTCGTGAATGATCAGTGGTGTGAAGGGTCAGTGGCGTAAAGGGTCAGTGGCGTGAAGAGCCAGTGGCTGAAGGGTCAGTGGTGTGAAGGGTCACTAGTGTGAAGGTCAGTAGTGTGATGGGTCAGTTGTGTGAATGATCAGTGGTGTGAAGGGTCAGTGGCGTGAAGGGTCAGTGGCGTGAAGGGCCAGTGGCTTGAAGGGTCAGTGGTGTGAAGGGTCACTAGTGTGAAGGGTCAGTAGTGTGATGGGTCAGTTGCGTGAATGATCAGTGGCGTGAAGGGCCAGTGGCTTGAAGGTCAGTGGTGTGAAGGGTCACTAGTGTGAAGGGTCGTAGTGTGATGGGTCAGTTGTGTGAATGATCAGTGTGTGAAGGTCAGTGGCGTGAAGGGTCAGTGACGTGAAGGGTCAGTGGCGTGAAGGGTCAGTGGCGTGAAGGGTCTCTGGTGTGAAGGTCACTAGTGTGAAGCGTCGGTGGAGTGAAGGGTGACTGGTATGAAGGATCCTAGTGTAGGGGACGCTTGTGAAAGGAGTCATTGGTAAAGAGAATTCCTGGGGTAAGGATCACTGTCGTAAGGGGTCACTGGTGAAAGGGATCACTGGTGTAAGGAGCCTGGTGTAGGGGTCACTGGTTTAAGGGGTTACTGGTGTAAGTGATCACTGGTGTAAAGGATCACTGGTGTAATGGGTCACTGGTGTAGTGGGCACTGGTGTAAGGGATCACAGGTGTAAGTGATCACTGGTGTAAGTGATCACTGGTGTATGGAGTTCCTGGTGAAAGGGGTCACTGGGGTAAGGAGACAATGGTGTAAGCCTGTAAGGGGTCACTGGTGTAAGGAGTTCCTGGTGTATTGGGGCACTGGTGAAAGGGGTCAAATGGCGTAAGGGGTCACTGGTGTAAGGGATCACAGGTGTAAGGAGTTACTTTTGTAAGGGGTCACTGGTGTAATGATCACTGGTGTAAGGAGTTCCTGGTGTAAGGGGTCACTGTCGTAAGATCACTGGAGTTTATGGTGCAAGGGGTTACTGGGGTAAGGGGTTACTGGTGTAAGTGATCACTGGTGTAAGGAGTTCCTGGTGTAACGGGTCACTGGTGTAAGGGTCACTGGTGTAAGTGATCACTGGTGTAAGGGATCACTGATTTAATGGGTCACTGGTGTAATGGGTTACTGGTGAAAGTGATCACTGGGGTAAGGATCACTGGTGTAAGGAGTTCATGGTGTAAGGGGTCACTATGTAAGGAGTTCCTTGTGTAAGGGGTCACTGGTGTAATGGGTCACTGGCGTAAGGGATCACTGGTGTAAGGGATCGCTGGTGTAAGGAGTTCCTGGTGTAAGGGGTCACTGGTGTAAGGGGTCACTGGTGTAAGGGGTCACTGGTGTAAGGGATCACTGGTGTAAGGAGTTTCTGGTGTAAGGGGTCACTGTTGTAAGGGATCACTCGTGTAAGGGATCACTGGTGAAAGGAGTTTCTTGGTGTAGGGGTCACTGGTGTAAAGGGTCACTGGTGTAAGGGTCATATGTGAAAGGGGTCACTGGTGTAAGAGGTCACTGGTGTAAAGGGTCACTGGTGTGAAGGGTCCTGGTGCAAATGGTCACTGGTGTGAAGGGTCAATGGTGAGAAAGGACACTGGTGTGTAGGGTCACTGGTGTGAAAGGTCACAGATGTGAAGGTCTCTGGTGTAAAGGGTCTCTGGTGTGAAGGGTCTCTGGTGTAAAGGGTTTCTGGTGTAAGGGTCTCTGTTGTAAAGGTAACTGTTTTTCAAGGTTCACTGGTGTGAAGGGTCACTGGTGTCAAGGGCCTCTGGTGTGGTCACTGGTGTAAGGGTCATATGTGAAAAGGGTTACAGGTGTAAGAGTTCTCTGGTGTAAGGGGTCACTGGTGTGAAGGTCACTGGTGTGAAAAGTCACTGGGGTGAACGGGCATTGGTGTGAAGGGTCACTGGTGTTAAGTGTCACTGTATGAAGGGTCTCTTGTGTGAAGGTCACTGGTAATTAATTGTCTCTGATGTGAAGGGTCAATGGTGCAAAGGGTCCCCTGATGTGGTCACTGCTGTGAATGGTCACTGGTGTGAAAGGTCTTTTGGGGTGAAGGGTCGGTGGTGTGAAGGGTCACAGGTGTGAAGGGTCAATGATGTGAAAGGTCAGTGATGTGAAGGGTCACCGCTGTGAAGGGTCACTTGTGGGAAGGGCCGGTGGAGCGAAGGGTCACAGGTGTGAAGGGTCAATGATGTGAAAGGTTAGTGGTGTGAATGGTCACTGGTGTGAAGGGTCTCTGGCGTGAAGAGTCTCTGGTGTGGTCACTTGTGTCATGCGTCATTGGTGTGAAGGGTCTTTGGTATGAACGATCGGTGGTGTGAATGGTCATTGGTGTGAAGGGTCAATAAATGTGAAGGTCAGTGATGTGAAGGGGCACTGGTTTGAATGGTCACTGGTGTGAATGACCGGTGGTGTGAAGGGTCCCTGGTGTGAAGAGTCCCCTGGCGTGAATGGTCGGTGGTGTGAAGGGCTATTGGTTTGAAGGGTCATTGGTGTGAAGGGTCTCTGGTATGAAGGGTCTGTGGTGTGAAGGGTCACTGGTGTGAAGGGTCGGTGGTGTGAAGGGTCTCTGGTGTTAAGAGTCACTGTTGTGAATGGGCCAATGATGTGAAGGTCAATGGTGTGCAGGGTCTCTGGTGTGAAGGGTCACTGGTGTGAAGGTTCATTAGTGCGAAGTGTCACTGGTGTGAAGTGTAATGTTCTGAAGGGTAACTGGTCTGATGAGTCATTGCTGTGAAGGGTCACTGGTGTGATGGGTCAATGATGTGAAGGCTCACTGGTGTGAAGGGCAACTAGTGTAAAGTGTCTCTGATGTGCTCACTGGTGTGAAGGGTCACTAGTGTGAAGGGTCAGTAGTGTGAAGGATCAGTGTTGTAAAAGGTCTCTGGTGTGAAGGGTCACTAGTATGAAGGGTCAGTGGCGTGAAGGGTTAGGGGCGTGAAGGGTCAGTGGTGTGAAGGGTCTCTGGCGTGAAAGGTCACTATGTGAAGTGTCAGTAGCGTGAAGGGTCAGTGGTGTGAAGGGTCTCTAGTGTGAAGGGACAATAGGTGAAGGGTCAGTGGCATGAAGGTCAGTGGAGTGAAGGGTTGTTTAATGGGTTTATTTGGTAGGCTGTAAGCGGGTGGTTAATGATAAACGTCTTCGGAGGCTTCTTACTTTATTGTTAGTCGTGGTGGGTACACAGGCTTGTATGTTTGAGCCCATGGCCCGGCAGGGCCATCCCATGAGAGAGAGCTAGGAGCAGCCTTCTGTCTTGTTGCTAGGCCACTGTGTGAGTGAGAGCGTGGCAAGGGCCGGCAGCTGGCATGCCCACCGAGAGGTCTGCTACAGAGGGCAGCATCTGAGTGGTGCAAAATATGAACTAAGCTGGCAGACGCATGGGCTGTCTGTGCAGACAGTACAGGCTGTCTACATACGCTCGGCCACCTACCACGCATCATCCGCTGTCTGAGCATATGTAGACAGCCTGTACTGTCTGCACAGACAGCCCATGCTGTCTGCACAGACAGCCCATGCTGTCTGCACAGACAGCCCATGCTGTCTGCCAGCTTAGTTCATATTTCGCGCCACTCAGATGCTGCCCTCTGTAGCCAGGCCTCTCGGTGGGCACGCCAGCCTGCCGGCCCTTGCCACACTCTCACTCACACAGTGGCCTAGCAGCAAGACAGAAGGCCTGCTCCTAGCTCTCTCTCATGGATGGCCTGCCCGGGCCATGGGCTCAAACACACAAGCCTGTGTACCCACCACGATTAGCAATAAAGTAAGAAGCCTCCGAAGAAGTTTATCATTAACCACCCGCTTACAGCCTACCAATGATCCCATTAAACATTGGTAGCAGCGGTGGTCGCAGCAGTTGTTTGCCCAGAGAGAGGAAGGACGAGGTATGAAGTCATCTTCACTTCATCACCCTACACAAGAAGTATCCATCTCTCAACAAGTTTTCCTGATGTCGTGTCTGCACGTTTGAGCATCCAGACACAGGTACAAGCAGATCCAGCCGAAATTTACCGAATTTCTTCGAGAATTGTAAGTGGCGTCCCAGTGACCCCATGCTGTTGTTTCTCAAGTCACGTGTTCAGCGTCACTTGTATGTTGCTGTTGTTGTTCAGCTCAGCACAGCTGTTTCAGCAAGCCAGAGGTGAGTTTTGTGGTGATTTCTGCGTCCATTGTGAGCTTCTCCACCTGTTTGTGGGTGGGGGAGGAGGAGAGGAAGTGGCTGTTCCTCACCTTGCCATGCTCGCCCTACTCACACCGTCACCAGCCTACCATACACCACTCACTCACTGCCCACTCCCTCTGCTGTGTTTTCTGCTGTTTTTCGTGTGATTCATTGCCAGAGCTGTGTATCCGAGTGCCCGAGGCCACTCGAAGCTACGTGGATCAGCATGCTACGTAGATCACGACGCCACGTGGATCCCGACGCCACGTGGGTGTGGGCGATGTCACGTGGATCTACAAACCACGTGAGTTACCGAGCCAGATGTCTCAGGCCTCATGCTGTGGTCTGCTGCCCGCATCACATTGACGTCACCGACGATGCTGCCCGACTTCATGACGTCACGATGTCTGCCTGACGTCACCTCGAGATGTTTGCTGACGTCACAATGCTGCTGACGTACACCTCGCGACACACATGAAGTCACCATCGAGTGTTCAGTAATTGTTTCAGTATTGACGAGAAGACTAAGAGAAGATATATGTCGTGTGTTAATTCCTCTCAGTCAGTGTTCTCACATGTTAGTGTACCGCATGTACTGCAGTGTGTTAAAGTTTCCGTGTGTCCAGTGAGTGTCTGAGCCAGACCTGAGTAGCACCACTGTGCTAAGTCGCTCGTGTGACCAGTGTGTTTGACAGCTATCAGACAGCCCCGAGTGACCGAGCCCTCTTGTACAGAACGCTTTTAGCTCGTCGCTCGTGATGCTCTGCGGAATCGTACCTGCAACGATTCCCATCGAGATTTGTTTCACTTCACCTCCAACCATCAGAGTGCAGTTATATGTAGAGAAACAAGCCCTGGGGACGCTTAGACTAACCTCTGCTATAACTCCAACTCCCCAGAGAATGATACTCGCCAAGCCCAGTTAGCCCTGTCGGCAGGCACTGTGTCAGCCTCGTGTCACAAGCTTCATTGAGCAGCCTCACAAAGAAGATGTCACTTTGACTGCTAGCTCTCTCACTGCAGTCTGGTGTATGATGTTAACGACTCCCAGATGTTTTCGCCCAGTCACCCTCTCGCCACGACTCACTCCACAACTCGCTCCACGCTCCCCGGGCAGTGACAGCCCAGCGACAGTACCGGTCAAGAAGGTCCTCCTGAGTCGCTTGCCAGAAGCCTGCCCAGTTGCCGATTTTTGTCGACGCCTCACTCGAGGGCACCAGCATGTCGTGTCCCAGGTTGAGTGAAACCTGCAGCGACTCCACAATGTCTGCTTCACCGTTCCAGAGGAGACCATACCCTGTTACGTCACAGCTCAGCCGCAGCGATGTCTCCCGTGTTGCAGTATCTGTCCAGACGCAGGAAGGCATACAGTGATGCCCTTCGACTCTCACTGCCTATGACCACGATGTTTAGCACACCCCACATGTTTTTTTTTCCCTCCCTGTAGGAAGTTTTTTTTCCATGTTCATAGTAAAAAATGTTTTTTATTTTGTGTTCTTGCCCTGTTCCTACGAGAGAGAGACCGAGTTTCTTTTACCACCAGTATTGTCGCGTCGGGACGATGCGCGGTAGGTGGCCGAGCGTATGTAGACAGCCTGTACTGTCTGCACAGACAGCCCATGCTGTCTGCCAGCTTAGCTCATATTTCGCACCACTAAGGTGCTGCCCTCTGTAGCCAGGCCTCTCGGTAGGCACGCCAGCCTGTCTGCCCATTCCTCGCGCTCACTCACACAGCGTCCTAGCAGGAAGACACAAGTACTATTAGCTCTCTCTCGTGGGATGGCCATTCCCGGGCCATGGGCACAAACACACAAGCCTGTGTACCCACCACGACCTTTCAATAAACAAAGAAGCCTCCGAAGAAGTTTATCATTAACCACCCCCTTACAGCCTAAACCCAAAAAAACTCGTTAATAGGGTCAGTGTCGTGAAGGGTCAGTTTGGGGAGAAGGGTCCCCTGGTGTGAAGGGGCACTAGTATGAAGGGTCAGTGGCGTGGGAAAGGGGAGGGTCGTGAAGGGTCAGTGGTGTGAAGGGTCTCTGGTGTGAAGGGTCAGTAGTGTGAAAAGGGTCAGTAGGGTGAAGGTTCAGTGTGTGAAGGGTCACTAGTGTGAAGGGACAATAGTGTGAAGGGTCAGTGGCGTGAAGGGGCAGTGGCGTGAAGGGTCTCTGGTGTGAAGGGTCACTAGTGTGAAGGGGCAGTATGTGATGGGTCAGTGGCGAGAAGGGACAGGGCGTGAAGCATCAGTGGCTTGAAGGGTCAGTGGTGTGAAGGGTCACTATTGTTTAAGGGTCCAGTAGTGTGATGGTCAGTGGCGAGAAAGGTCAGTGGGGTGATGGGTCAGTGGCGAGAAGGGTCAGTGGCTTGAAGGGTTTAGTGGCGTGAAGGGTCAGTGGCGTGAAGGGTCTCTGGTGTGAAGGGTCACTTGTATGAAAGGTCAGTGGCGTGAAGGGTCAGAGAGTGAAGGGTCTCTGGTATGAAGGGTCACTAGTGTGAAGGGTCAGTGGCGTGAAGAGTCAGTGGCGTGAAGGTCAGTGGCGTGAAGAGTCAGTGGCGCGAAGGGTCCCGTGGCGGTAAGGGTGTCGGGGATGAAGGACCAAGTGTAATGGAACGCTTGTGAAAGGAGTCATTGGTATGGAGAATTCCTGGTGTAAGGGATCACTGGTGTAAGGAGTTCTTTGTATAAGGGGTCATGGTGTAAGTGATCACTGAGTAAGGAGTTCCTGGTGAAGGGGTCACTGGTGTAAGGGGTCCGGTGGGAAGTGAACACTGGTGTATGGAGTTCATGATATAAAGGGGTCACTGGTGTAAGGGGACAATGGTGTAAGTGATCACATGAATGTAAGGAGTTCCTGGTGTAAGGGGTCCACTTGCGTAAGGGGTCACTGGTGTAAGTGATTACTGGGGTAAGGGAACACTGGTGTAATGGGTGACTGGTGTAATGGGGTTTCTGGTGTAAGGGATCACTGGTGTAAGTTGATCGCTGTGTAAGTGATCACTGGTGTAAGGGATCACTAGTTAAGGAGTTTTCCCGGTGTAAGGGGTCACTGGTGTAAGGGGGCACTGGTGTAAGTTATCACTGGTGAAAGGAGTTTCCTTGTGCAAGGGGGTCACTGGTGTAAGGGGGGACTGGTGTAATTGATCGCTGGCGTAAGGGGTCACTGGGGTTAATAAGGGCACTGGTGTAATGGGTCACTGGTGTAAGGGATCACTGGCGTAAGTGATCACTGGTGTAACTGATCATTGGTGTAAGAGATTACTTCTGTAAGGAGTTCCTGGTGTAAGGGGTCTCTGGTGTAAGGAGTTCCTGTTGGTAAGGGGTCACTTATAAGGGGTCACTATCGTAAGGATCACTGGTGTAAGGAGTTCCCTGGTGTTAGGGGTCACTGGTGTAAGGGGTCACTGGTGTAAGGGATCACTGGTGTAAGGAGTTCCTGGTGTAAGGGTCACTGGTGAAAGGGGGATCACTGGGGGTAAGAGATCAGTGGTGCAAGGATTTTCCTGGTGTAAGGGGGTCACTGGTGAAAGGGGGTCACGGGTTTTTAAAGGGGTCACTGGTGTAAGGGGTCACTGGTGTAAGAGGTTACTGTGTAAGTTTTCCTGTTTAAGTTTCCCGGGTGAAAGGGGATCACTGTGTAAGGGATCACTGGCGTAAGGAGTTCCTGTTGTAAGGGGTCACTTGTGCATGGGGTCAATTGTGTAAAGGATCACTGGTGTAAAGGATCATGGTGTAAATTTGTCACGGTGTACGGGTCACTGGGTAAGTGATCACTGGTGTAAGGGAAACACGGTGAAATTAGTTCCTGGTGTAAGGGTTTCACTGGTGTTAGGGATCACTGGTGTAAGGATTCCTGGTGAAGGGGTCACGGTGTAAGGGTCACGGGTGTAAGTGATCACTGTGTAAGGGATCACTGGTGTAAGGACTTCCTGGTGTAAGGGTTCACTGGTGTAAGTGATCACGGGTGTAAGGGATCACTGGTGTAAGGAGTTCCGGGTGTAAGGAGTAACTGGTGTAAGGGATCACTGGTGTAAGGAGCCCCTGGTGTAAGGAGACTCTGGTGTAAGGGATCACTGGTGTAAGTGGTCACTTTTGTTAGTGATCACTGGTGTAAGGGATCACTGGTGTAAGGAGTTTCCTGGTGTAAGGGGTCACTGGTGTAAGGGGTAACTGGTGTAAGTGATCATTGGTTTTAAGAGTTCCTGGTGTAAGGGGTCAGTGGTGTAAGGGGTACTGGTGTAAGTGATCTCTGGTGAAAATGATCACTGGTGTAATGGGTCACTGGTGTAATGGGTCACTGGTGTAAGGGATCACTGGTTGGTATAAAAGTGATCAATGAGTAAGTGATCACATTTGTAAGGGATCACTGGTGAAGGAGTTCCTGGTGTAAAAGGATCACTGGTTTAAGGAGTTCCTGGTGTAAGGGGTCCTAATGTAAGGGTCATTGGCGAAAGGGGAAATCACTGGCGTAAGGGATCACTGGTGTAAGGAGTTTCTTGTGTAAGGGGTTACTGGTGAAAGGGGGTTTCACTGGTGAAAAGAGTTTTTGGTGTAAGGGGTCAGTGGTGTAAGGGATCACTGGTGTAAGGGATCACTGGTGCAAGGAGTTCCGGTGAAAGGGGCGCTGGTGTAAGGGGTCACTAGTGTTAGGGGTCACGGGTATGGGGTCACTGGTTTAAGGGGGCACTGGTGTAAGAGGTCACTGGTGTGAGGGTAACGGTGAAAGGGGGTTACTGGTGTAAGGGGTCACTGGTGAAAGGGGGTCAATGGCGTATGGAGTTCCTGATGTAAGGGGTCACTAGTGTAAGGGGTTTAATGTGTAATGGATCACGGGGTTTTAAGGGATCACTGGTGTAAGTAGTTTCTGGTGAAAGGGGGCCCACTTGTTAAGGGTCACGGTGAAAGGGGATTACTGGTGTAAGGGATCACTGATGTAAGGGTCACTGGTGTAACGGGTCACGGGTGTAAGGGATCACTGGTGAAGGGATCACGGGTGTAATGAATCACTGCAGTAAGGGGTCGCAGCTGTAAGGGGTCAATGGTGTAAGGGGTCACTGGTAAAAAGGGATCACTGGTGTAAGGGATCACTGGTGAAAGGGAGTTCCTGTTGTGGGGATCACTTGTGTAATGGGTCACTGGTGTAAGTGACACGGGTGGTGAGGAGTTCCTGTTGTAAGGGGTCACGGGTTTGTAAGGTGTCACGGGTAATGGATCACTAGTGTAAAAGAGTGACAGTCATCGTCTCCACTGATATAATCGCCGTATCAGAGTGGGAATATCTCCAACACGGGCGAAACGTTTTCGACAGTAAAGATACTTAAGTTTTGAAAATGTGCATTACTTATTGTTATTGTCCTGTCTGGCACTTAAACATCACAGTGTCTCTGTACGGGAAATAACTTGCCCAACTCTTTTGCTAATACCTCTCTTGTAGATCTATGTTCACTTTCTTCACACCCACCTATAGTGTCATCTTCAGCTGTGCCAACCTGGCATATATAACTCTCTGGCATCATGCCACTGCTTTAAACTAAGGAAATGACCATCTTCCCTCAAGGCTGAGGACTGCTTGCCTAAAAATTACGACTCCTCTTCAATTGTTTCCATTGTTAAATTGCTTGCATTAAACTGAAGTAGTCTGTTGCACAGGCGATGCTTTTTCGAAAATATCGATATCTAAGTGTTGCACATATGTTTTTAAACCTAAATGATTGTATCCCAAGGGCAATTTTTATATTGTTTTTCCTATTAGGCATATGGTATAAAACTTTTGTTTACCTTGATTTAAAAAGTAGATACAATTTCAGATATTTCTTCCTGGTCTGAGTACCCACTGTTCTGCGTTGAACTCGGCATCTCAGAGGGAAGATGTCATGTTAAACGACATAGTTTGGCCATGAATTTCTTCATATGAACATCAAAATGGTATAAAAATACCGCAGGTTGTTAGGTAAGACCATATGCAACAGTTAGACAACTTTATTCCGAAACGTTTCGCCTACTGTGTAGGCGAAACGTTCGGAATAAATTGTCAAAACTTTGCATATGTGTCTTACCAAAACAACTTCTTCATATTTAATAAAAATCATTTTGGTTCCTCTGACAGATTGCCTCTGT
This sequence comes from Cherax quadricarinatus, assembly GCF_026875155.1. Lineage (NCBI taxonomy): Eukaryota > Metazoa > Arthropoda > Malacostraca > Decapoda > Parastacidae > Cherax > Cherax quadricarinatus. Next base: position 13,568 of record NW_026502991.1, read on the forward strand.
GGGGTAAAGTATGTTGGGTTTTAATGTTAAGAGTTTGAGTACGATTTTTTTTTTTGCATAATTTGTAGCTCCCAATCATTTTCTTTAAATTTGACGTATTTACCATGAAGAATGAGTAGCCTCAGGGTGTTCTGTGAAAGAATTTTGATTACACTTGCCTTAATTTATGTTCTGAATTGTTGTTCAAATTATATTAATATCTGAAAGCCTGTAAGCGACGCTAAATTCTCGCGTTATTTCAGTTTTAGATGAACTGTTTTGGAAAAATTTAAATAATTAATTTCTGAAATAATTTTTAATATATACAATGCGTTACTGTGTTAACATTAAATTTTATAATGCATAACTTCTACGTATTTGCAATTTATCTTCCTTAAACTTAATTAAATTCTTTACAGGAGCCTATAGTCATCTCCCTCAGATTTTGTTGTTTTGGATTACTAATAGGAAGGTGTTTGAAAAGCTCGATTTTCCTTGGGTGCAACTAGGGAAATTTCTATCTACCTGAAGATGCACCCATATACATCATGGGTGAAAGGTATAAAATACCGAAATGATGCAAGTAAAGACACATGTGCAACATCTGGTTATTTTCTTGTAGACGTTTCGCTACCTACAGGTAGCTCTGAACTCGAGAATGAACTAGATGTATTTCACCGCTGAAAGATGCAATGCATAGGCCGAATATCCTTTACTTCACTGCTCACATTTGTAGTTGATAGTGTGCAGCGTAAGTCTGATATGCATTTAAATATTAGCACTGAAGATTTCAAGCGAATTTGAGGAGGCATTCACAAGTCATCATATAGAAAATAATATCCAAATTTCGTCAACCATAATGATAAATTAAATGTACAGATCCAAAAACTAATTAAAACGCTTTAAAGAGGAAAAAAATCTTAAAAAACAAGCATAACAATCGCATGCGACACTATTGCATGAACTCCTCATATTTAATTTTTCATTTTTTCCATAAGCACAGACAATTAGACCTACCCAGGCCAAAAACAATCCAAAATTTTCTCTAATTACACTGAATCTTTTAAGTGGGTGAATAAATAAATCAAATGAATTTATGCTTTATTAGATACATTTTTACAGGGGTTTTATAGCACAAAAATTATATTATTATATATTTTAACCTAATATAACTGAATAGTCAATCATTATGACTTATTTGTGATCAGAAAGAGACATTCTCCAGTTTTTTTTCGTAGAAAGTGGTTTAGTTAAATAAAATTGCATTTTAAAACAATGAAACAACCTAAAATCAAGGCGAGGCTTCTGTGAGCAAAACAGATCAGCACTAAGAGTTTTTAAGCAGATGAGAATATATTCTCCAGTTATTGCACAGAATTCAACAAAATTTCGCACCTACACAGCCAACAGCCACGAAATATTTCATCCATTTCATACGAATGGATCAGCCAATTAAGATTAAGGCCGATCAAAAATTCTTTTACTTAAGGGGCAACGCTAAAACTGAGTGGTTGATACAGCCCCTCGTGAAATAGGAAGACATTCAGATTCGATCCAAGGAAGGGAAGATAATTTCCCTTTCCTCGAATCATGACCCTCATATATATCAAGGCATAATAATGCAATGTAAAAAACAATATTATACTACACTAAATGACTCACGAATAAAAATTGCACCCAGACATTACATCAACACAAGACTCTTGAGATTTTGAAGTTGATGGAAGGGGTTTACTCCAGCGTGAAAGAGAAACAATTCTGGGGAGGATTTATGTAACACTGTCCACTGGGTACACACACATGCAAATGAGTCCGTAAATGTTTTTCTAGATAAAAGTAACACTAACGTTGAAAAAAATTGAACTTGATTTAATAAGGCGTTTTCGAGTAATAAACGAAAATTTTGGCGCTGAAAAAGATAAACTTTGATAAGGAATTTTCTGAAATAGAAAAGTCTGGCCTCTTTAAACTTAAAAATGTCCTATGAACGAGATTTTTTTATTTTTTTTAGTTTTCAATTTTAAAATTAACTTCAATCTCGTAAGGAAAAAAATTTTAATTACATTTTTCACGAAAATTTTAATTTGAAAACATTGGAAAAAAAGCAAATTTGCGTACACACAGCGTAAAACCAATATTACTAATTAAGATACACGAGTGGTGGGCAAGCCCATAATAAATAATTTCTTTAAATTAGCAAATTAAAATTGACACAGCTCAAGACAAAGCGACCTACGCTGAAAGTTTCAAACCAATCAGAAAAGCATTCTTTAGTAATTGATCATTATATTAACAATTTCAGGAAAATTTCGAATTTTTCACCAACTCGTCATTAATATTTCGCATCATCAATAATATTTCCCAACCAATCCGAAGAAACTTCTTTAGTCCACTGAATATCAATGATTGTCACTATTAATTCAATAAAATTGGGAAATTTTGATTAATGCAAACCAAAAACCCGCGTGAACCTTGTGATCAAGAAGCTACCACCCCTGAGGAAAGTTTAAAGCCGATCAGAAGAGTCATTCTCCAGTTATATCATGGATTTCAATGATTCCAAGTATTTTTTAACGATTGTATTTTAATTTACAAATTGGGTGCACACGAATACAATATACTGGGACACTATCCTGACCGTCAGCTGTATCTGCTATTAAACGTCAAAGCCGTTCAGAAGAGGTAAACTGAAACTGATTTAACGTGATTTAAAAGGGAATACAAATTCAGAGTATATTCACATAAAAAGGTCAAATAAACAACTATAAACTCGAATTTCACTCTCTGCCGTCTTCGAATTAGGAATTTCCTTTTTTTATTATTTTTTTTTAACCTTAGAAGCTACGTAGCAGAAGTTTTTGAAAATTTCTGAAGTCATTCCTTTATGCTGAGAATGGGTTCAACAGCTATGGTCAGAGAGCACCTGAACATGCCAGTTGTTTCAAGAATCTGGGTCCCGTTACCATGCAAAAGTAATGAAAATTTGCAACCAATAGGATGAGGCATTTTCGGGCTATGAGCGAAGGAAACATAAAAAGGTTGAAGGAAGAAAAAAATCTATCAGCCACTTGAAGGGGCATACTTAACTAGGCATTGATAAGAGTATTTCCTTGGACTTGAGTTAAAACAAAGCGATTTACTGACTTATTTATTTAAGTTCCATGATTGGCAGACCTGTTATCGTGGACATCTTGCATGCTGCTTATGCTCTATTTTATTTTACGGTAAAAGTATCGTTTACTTTATTCTTGGACTAAGATATCAACCGCTTCGTCTCCTTCATTATCTGCTTAAAATAAAAAAGCAAGATGACTGCTGTGCAAGAATGGTATATAATACCGACAAGATGAAATAAAGAACACATGTGGCAACATCTGGGTATCTTTATTGTAGACGTTTCGCCATCCAGTGGCTTTATCAATACAAATTCTAGGACATAACTTGAAGACAGTAGGACTATGTACAGAAGAGCACCGGTGCTCTTCGCACCTATTTCCAAGGTTGAGGGACTGATTACCTCATTTTCTGTACATAGTTCTACTGTCTTCAAGTTATGTCCTAGAATTTGTATTGATAAAGCCACTGGATGGCGAAACGTCTACAATAAAGATACCCAGATGTTGCACATGTGTCTTTATTTCATCAAGATGACTGCTACAAATGTTGTTTTTCTGCAGCTCCTGAGGAATGTATGATCACTGTGAATTGTCCTCATTTAAGGTTATTTATGAAATTTAATAAAACAACTTAATATTGAAACTATTTAAACGGTGAACTACACACACATACACACACACACACACACACACACACACACACACACACACACACACACACACACACACACACACACACACACACACACACACACACACACATACACACTAACACACAACATGTATGTAAGTTTGGTACTAATCCCTCTAGGATTTTCTAAGTGTATTTTACTGGGATTTTCCAAGTGTATATTATCATGTATCTCTCTCGCCTACGTTAAAGAGAATACAAATCAAGGGACTTCAACCGTTACAAGTAATTTAGGTGCTTTACCGTACTCATGTGTGTCGTGAAAGTTGTTTTCACACTCTCCAGGTCAGCAATGTCGTCTGCCTTGAAGGGAGCAGTTAGTGTACAGCAGTATTAGACAAGTTAAATTTTTGGGTAGAATATAAGCTGTTTCGGGTATCTTTGACCACGCACCTACATCATCACAAAAGTCAGGGGTTACGAGGTGGCCGCGAGGTGCAGTCTCGTCACTATATGCCTTCCTGTTAATCTTTCATTTTTATAAGAACATAAGAATGGAGGAACACTGCAGAAGGCCTACCATGGCACAAGATTCCCCACACTCTTCGCGGACTACTCCTCGATTCGTCGTTTTGTGCTGCTGGCCGAAGCTGCTTCCTATACAACTACTCCTTGAGAAGAGTTGTGACCTTCCTGTTGCTGGGTACCATCCACCACCTCCCTGGCACCCAGATCCAGCCGATGTTTGCATCATGCAGCTACCCATCTCTAAGCGTCTCTGCAGTCAAGACACCCTCAGCAATCATGCTGAGACAAGCATGCACTGGCAGGGGGAGGCACATGTGCAGTGTATTTCACAGAGGGTTCTGTCGACCCTGACAGGAAGAGAGCAGCAGCTGGACTGTACCAAAAATGGTCACACACAAGGCTGGCGACTCCCGACCACTGCACGATCCTTCAAGCTGAGCTGGTGGCGATTCAGCAGGCATTGTCACATGCCCTACGACATCGACTCCGACCTGTCATACATTTGATTCCACCTCTGCAATCAATGCCCTCTCCCGACAATGTTCACCTCATCACATCGATCCTGAGCATAATGACAGCCTTAGAAGTTCAGGGTAACAGATCGACATTGAACTGGATCCCCAGCCATGCTGGCATCCGGGGAAATGAGGCGGCAGATGATGCAGCCAAGGCAGCAACAGACTATCCACATGTTGGATTACTGTCCCAATCAGCCTACGACAGACCAAACTGGTGGCTGCCAGAGCCATGAAACTTATGGGGGAGGTCTTAGGTGATACCCCATCTCAAAAAGTGGTACCGAGCAGCGACTCAGGGAGAACACCCTCCATATGATAGAAGCTGGTCCAGAGCGCAGTGTACCGCCATCCATCGGCTTCGTTTGGGGTTTCCCACAGCCAAGATGATGGTAGACAAGGCTGAGGAGATGTGCCAGCCCCTAACACACTATCTTCTGGAGTGCGAAGTTACTGAGACACTCCGCAGGCAACTAGGAGTGATATTCCCTCCCGAAGAGGACCCAGAGATGACTGCGGCCACACAAGTGTACCATGGAGTCAACGAACCAGACAAGCTGTTACCTGTGATAACGACATATCCTCCTCCTCGCTAGTCTCCATAGTTAGGAGTACATATGGTGTTGTCGCTTATTGAGATGCACCATTGAACTGACCAGTAGAGTGCTTGAGCAGCATATGTCGCCATCATTGTAGAAACCTTTCTCTCTCGGGAGCTAGAGACGGGTCATCGCAAGATTGAGACCCGTGCCTGGACTACGCTCTTGGCGAACATTATACATACAGAAGGCCTACTGGCCCATGCGAGGCAGGTCCTTATTCAAAACGACCTCTATCTAAAGCTACCCAAGAAATAACTCCCGTACCCAATGACACCAATCAAACCCCGCCCTCCCACTCATATATTTGTCCAATCTCTTCTTAAAGCTTCCAAGGTAGCCCTACTGGGAAGACTGTTCCACGCATCTACAA
>NW_026502993.1:0-10179 GCF_026875155.1 Cherax quadricarinatus
ACCCAAAAATGTCTATTTTATACCATTTTAATGTTCAATCTGTCAGACCTGCAACACAAGGGTATCTTTGGGACAGACCTACTCAATTCGACAACCTCTACTATGAGAACGGGTGGGTTTGAGAGGGACCTACCTACAAAACTAGTTCTTACCCTCTAGTGACCTAGTTCACCTCTTGGCGCTATATAAGGCTCCACCTGTCACTTCATCCCAATTGTTTTCTACTATGGAACAATGCTTTCTCCAGATGAGGGGGTGACCACCTCAAAAAATTAAGGGGGAGGACTATTACATCGTTTCAAGTATCTTCCCCTTTTATCAACTTTTGTACTCGACTGAAGAAGCCTACTGTTAGGCGAAAATTTCAAATAAAAAATACCTTACTTTCATATGTGCTTTCCTAACAACCCTTTGGGATTTTTACCATTTTAAGTTCAATCTGGGCAGACACTGCAACACAAGGGGATTGGTACGACCACAATCAATTTTGACAACCTCTACTAGTGAGAACGGCTGGATTTGAGAGGGACCGACCTCCCAACATTGGTTTTTTAAAACCCCCTTCTAGTACCACGTCTCACCTCTTGGGCTTATAAGGCTCCCTCCCGCCTTCCCCATATTGTTTCTACTATGGAACAATGCTCTTCTCCAGACTGAGGAACTGACCACCTCAAAACTTTAAGGGTGATGGACTGATTACATCGTCTTCAAGTATCTTCTGCTTCTATCAACTTTTCTGTACTCGACTGAAGAAGCCTACTGTGTAGGCGAAACATTGCGAAATAAAGATACCTTACTGTTGCATATGTGTCTTACCTAACAACCTGTCGGTATTTTATACCATTTTAATGTTCAATCTGCCAGACACTGCAACACAAGGGTATCTTGGTACAGACCTACAATCAACTTCGACAACCTCTACTAGTGAGAACGGCTGGATTTGAGAGGGACCTGACCTCCCAACATCTGAGTTCTTACCCCTTCTAGTGACCTACGTCTCACCTCTTTGGGGCTATATAAGGCTCCATTTCCCGTCACTTCATCTCCATATTTTGTCATACTATGGAACAATGCTCTTCTCCAGACTGAGGGACTGACCACCTCAAAACTTTAAGGGTGATGGATTGATTACATCGTCTTCAAGTATCTTCTACTTCTATCAACTTTTCTATACTCGACTGAAGAAGCCTACTGTGTAGGCGAAACGTTTCGAAATAAAGATACCTAACTGTTGCATATGTGTCTTACCTAACAACCTGTCGGTATTTTATACCATTTTAATGTTCAATGTGTCAGACACTGCAACACAAGGGTATCTCGGTACAGACCTACAATCAACTTCGACAACCTCTACTAGTGAGAACGGCTGGATTTGAGAGGGACCTGACCTCCCAACATCTGAGTTCTTACCCCTTCTAGTGACTTACGTTTCACCTCTTGGCGCTATATAAGGCTCCATCCTGTCACTTGATCTCCATATTGTTTCATACTATTGAACAATGGTCTTCTCCAGACTGAGGGACTGACCACCTCAAAACTTTAAATGTGATGGATTGATTACATCGTCTTCAAGTATATTCTGCTTCTATCAACTTTTCTGTACTCGACTGAAGAAGCCTACTGTGTAGGCGAAACTTTTCTAAATAAATATACCTAACTGTTGCATATGTGTCTTACCTAACAACCTGTCGGTATTTTATACCATTTTAATGTTCAATCTGTCAGACACTGCAACACAAGGGTATCTTGGTACAGACCTACAAAAAACTTCGACAACCTCTACTAGTGAGAACGGCTGGATGTGAGAGGGACCTGACCTCCCAACATCTGAGTTCTTACCCCTTCTAGTGACCTACGTCTCACCTCTTGGCGCTATATAAGGCTCCATCCTGTCACTTCATCTCCATATTGTGTCATACTATGGAACAATGCTCTTCTCCAGACTGAGGGACTGACAACCTCAAAACTTTAAGGGTGATGGACTGATTACATCGTCTTCAAGTATCTTCTACTTCTACCAACTTTTCTATACTCGACTGAAGAAGCCTACTGTGTAAGGGAAACGTTTCGAAATAAAGATACATAACTGTTGCATATATGTCTTACCTAAAAACCTGTCGGTATTTTATACCATTTTCAATGTTCAATGTGTCAGACACTGCAACACAAGGGTATCTTGGTACAGACCTACAATCAACTTCGACAACCTATACTAGTGAGAACGGCTGGATTTGAGAGGGACCTGACCTCCCAACATCTGAGTTCTTACCCCTTCTAGTGACCTACGTTTCACCTCTTGGCGCTATATAAGGCTCCATCCTGTCACTTCATCACCATATTGTTTCATACTATCGAACAATGCTCTTCTCCAGACTGAGGGACTGACCACCTCAAAACTTTAAGGGTGATGGACTGATTACATCGTCTTCAAGTATCTTCTGCTTCTATCAACTTTTCTGTACTCGACTGAAGAAGCCTACTGTGTAGGCGAAACGTTTCGAAATAAAGATGCCTAACTGTTGCATATGTGTCTTACCTAACAACCTGTCGGTATTTTATACCATTTTAATGTTCAATCTGTCAGACACTGCAACACAAGGGTATCTTGGTACAGACATACAATCAACTTCGACAACCTCTGCTAGTGAGAACGGCTGGATTTGAGAGGGACCTGACCTCCCAACATCTTAGTTCTTACCCCTTCTAGTGACTCGTCTCACCTCTTGGCGCTATCATAAGGCTCCATCTGTCACTTCATCTCCATATGTTTCATACTATGGACAATGCTTCTTCTCCAGACTGAGGGACTGACCACCTCAAAACTTAAGGGTGTGGACTCGATTACATCGTCTTCAAGTATCTTTGATTCTATCAAACTTTTCTGTACTCGACAGAGAAGCCTATGTGTAGCTGAAACGTTTCGAAATAAAGGATACTTACTGTTGCATATGTGTCTTACCTAACAACCTGTCGGTATTCATTATACCATTTTAATGTTAAATTGTCAGACATTCAACACTTGGGTATCTTGTACAGACCTACAATCAACTTCGACAACCTATACTAGTGCAGAACGGCTGGATTTAGAGGGGACCTCGACCTCCCAACATCTGAGTTCTTCCCTTTCTAGTGACCTAGTTTCACCTCTTGGCGCTATAATAGGCTCCATCCTGTCATCTTCATCCCATATTGTTTATCTAAGGAACAATGCTCCTTTCCAGACTGAGGACTTGACCACCACAAAAATTTAAGGCGTGATGGACTAATTACATCGTCTTAAAGTATCTGTGCTTATCAACGTTTTCTGTTACTCGACTGAGAAGCCTACTGTGTAGGCGAAAACATTTCGAAATTAATAAAGATACACTTTACTGTTGCATATGTGTCTTACTAACAACTGTCGGTATTTCTTACCCATTTTAAGTTCAATCGTCAGACACTGCAACAAAGGGTATCTTGGTAAAGACCTCAATCAACTTCGACACCTCTACTAGTGAGAACGGCTGGATTTGAGGAGGGACCTGACTATCAAACCATCTTTAGATCTTCGCCTTCTAGAGACTAGTCTCACCTCTTGGCGCTATATAAGGCTCCATCCTGTCACTTCATCTTCCATATTGTTTCATACTTGGAACAAGGCTCTTCTCCAGATGAGGGCTGACCACCTAAAAAACTTTAAGGTAGATGGACTGATTACATCGTCTTCAAGTTATCTTCTTCTTCTATCAAACTTTCTGTACTCGACTGAATAGCTACTGTGTAGGCGAAACGTTCGATATAAAGATACCCTTACTGTTGCATATGTGTCTTAACTAACAACCTGTCGGTATCTTTTATACATTCTTAATGTTCAATCTGTCAGACACTGCAACACAAGTGTATCTTGGTTACAGACCTAAAATCAATTTTAGGAAACTAACTACTAGTGGAGAACGGCTGGATTTGAGGGGACTGACTCCCAACATCTGAGTTCTTACCCCTGCTAGCTGACTACGTCTCACCTCTGGCGCTATATATAAGGGCTCCATCTGTCCAACTTCCATCTCATATTGTTTCATACTATGGAACAATGCTCTTCTCCAGACTGAGGGACTACCACCTCAAAACTTTAAGGGTGTGATGGGATAATTACATCGTCTTCAAGTATCTTCTAGCTTCTATCAACTTTTCTGTACTCGACTGAAGAAGCCTACTGCGTAGGCGAAACATGCCGAAAGAAAGATACCTTACTGTTGCATATGTGTCCTTACCTAAACAACCTGTCTGTATTTTATACCATTTTAATGTTCAATCTGTCAGACACTGCAACAAAAGGGTATCTTGTACAAGGACTACAAACAACCCACCCCCCCCGACAACCTTACTAGTGAGGAAAACGGATGATGGATTGAGAGGGGGACCTGACCTCCAACATCTGAGTTCTTACATTTTCTAGTGACCCTACGGTATCACCTCTGGCGCCTATATAAGGCTCCATCTGTTCACTTCATCTCCATATTGGTGTAATACTATGGAACAATGCTCTTCTCCAGACTGAGGGACTGACCACCTCAAAATTTAAGGGTGATGGATTGATTTAATCGTCTTCAAGTTCTTCTACTTCTATCAACTTTTCTATACTGACTGAGAAGCATTCTGTGTAGGGAAACGTTTCGAAATAAAGATACATAACTGTTGCATATATGTCTTACCTAAAAACCTGTCGGTATTTTATACCATTTTAATGTTCAATGTGTCAGACACTGCGACACAAGGGTATCTTGGTACAGACCTTCATTCACTTCGACAACCTATACTAGTGAGAACGGCTGGATTTGAGAGGGACCTGACCTCCCAACATCTGAGTCTTACACCTATAGTGAACCTACGTTTACATCTTGGCGCTTTATAAGGCTCCATCTGTCACTTCATCACCATATTGTTTCATACTATGGAACAAATGCTCTCTCTCCAGGACTGAGGGACTGACCACCTCAAACTTTAAGGGTGATTGAATGATTACATCGTCTTCCAAGTATCTTTGCTTCTAACAACTTTTCTGTATCGACTGAAGAAGCCATTGTGATGTAGGCGAATCGTTTCGAAATAAAGATGCATAACTGTTGCACGATGTTTCTTACCTAACAACCTGTCGGTATTTTATTTACATTTTATGTTCAATCTGTCAGACACTGCAACACAGGGTATCTTGGTACAGAATACCATCAACCTTCGAACAACTATGTAGTGAGATCGGCTGGATTTGAGAGGGACCCTGACTCCCACCATCTGGAGTTCTTACCCCTTGTAGTGACCTACGTCTCACCTCTTGGCGCTATATAAGGCTCCATCCTAGTCACTTCATCTCCATATTGTTTAATTACTACGCGAACAATGCTCTTCTCCAGACTGAGGGGACTGACCACCTCAAAACTTTAAGGGTGTTGGATTGATTACATCGTCTTCAAAGTATCTCTGCTTCTATCAACTTTTCTGTACTCGCTTAAGAATCCTACTGTTTAGGCGAACGTTCGAAATAAAGATACCTTACAGTTTTGCATTTGTGTCTTACCTATCAACTGTCGGTATTTTATACCCTTATACACAGTTCCCTCCTGTCAGGACACTTGCAACACAAGGGTATCTGTTACAGACCTACAATCAACTTCGACAACCTATACCAGTGAGAAAAACGGCTGATTTGAGAGGGACCTGACCTCCCAACATCTGCTGTCTTACCCCTTCTAGTGACCTACGTTTCACCTCACCTTGGCGCTATATAAGGCTCCATCCTGTCACTTCATCTCCATATTGTTATACTACTTCGAGAACAATGCTCTTCTCCAGACTGACGGGCCTGACCACCTCGAAACTTAAGGTGATGTGATGATTATCTATCTCTTCAAGTACCTTCTGCTTCTATCAACTTTTTTATGTACTCGACTGAAGAAACCCTACCGTTGTAGGCGAAGTTTCGAAAATAAAGATACCTAACTGTTGCATATGTGTCTTACCCTAACAACCTGTCGGTATTTTATACCATTTTAATGTTCAATCTGTCAGACACTGCAACAAAGGGTTTTCTTGGTACAGACCTACAAATCAACTTCGAAACCCTCTTTACTAGTGAGACGGATGCTTAGCGAGGGACCTGACCTCCCAACCATCGAGTTCTTACCCCTTCTAGTGACCTACGTCTCACCTCTAGGCGTATATAGACTCCATACTCGTTCAGCGCTTCATCTCTATATTGTTTCATTACTATGCAAAACAATGCTCTTATCCAGACTGAGGGGGACGACCACCTCAAACTTTAAGGGTGATTGACTGATTAATCGTCTTCAAGTATCTTTTTTCTTACTTCTATCAACTTTTCTATACTTCGACGAAGAAGCCTACTGTGTAGGCTAAACGTTTCGAAATAAAGATGACCTAACTGTTGCATATGTGTCTTACCTAAAACCTGTCGGTATTTTATACCATTTTAATGTTCAAACTGTGTCTGACACTTGCAACACAAGGGTTTTTGGTTACAGGACTATACGATCAAACTTCGACAACTATACTAGTGAGAAAACGGCTGGATATGGAGGTGACTGACCTCCCCAAATCTGAGTTCTTACCCCTTTAGTGACCTACGTTTCAATCTTGGCGTATATAAGGCTCCATTCTGTACTTCATCACATATTGTTTCCTAATATGGACAATGAAACTTCTCCAGACTGAGGGACCTGACCACCTCAAACTTTTAAGGGTGTGGACTGATTTACTTAGTCTTCAAGTATCTTTCTGCTTCAATCAACTTTTCTGTACTGCTGAAGAAGCCCACTGTCGTAGGCGAAACGTTTCGATAATAAAGATACCTAATGTTGCTTATGTTGTCTTACCTAACAACCTTTTTCGGTATATATACCATTTTAATGTTCAATCTGTCAGACACTGCAACACAGGGTATCTTGGTACAGACCTAAATCAACTTCGACACCTCTACTAGTGAGAACGGAGGATTTGAAGAGGGACCTTGACTATCATAACATCTTAGTTTCTTACCCCTTCATAGTGACCTAGTTCCACCTCTTGCCGGCTTATATAAGGCTTCATCCTGTCACTTCATCTCCATATTTGTTTCTTACTATGGAACAATGCTCTTCTCCAGACTGAGGACTGACCACTCAAAACGTTAAGGTGATGGGAATGAAATGGGGTTTACATCGTCTTCAAGTTTCTTCGGCTTTCTATCAAACTTTTCTGTACTCGACTGAAGATGAGAAGCCTACTGAGTAGGCGAAACGTTCGAAATAAAGATACCTTAATGTTGCATATGTGTCTTTCCTAACAACCTGTCCCCCCCGGTTATTTTATACCATTTGAATGGTCTCATCTGTCAGACACTGCAAACACATGGGTATCTTGGTACAGACCTACAATCAACTTCGACAACCTCTACTAGTGAGAACGGCTCTGGATTTGAGATGGACCGATCCCAACATCTGAGTTCTTACCCCACTTCTAGTGGACTACGTCTCACCTTCTGGCGCTATTAAGGCTCCATCACTGTCCACTTATCTCCCTATTGTTTCATCACTAAGGAACAATGCTCTTCCCAGACTGAGGGACTACCACTCAAAATTTAAGGAGTGATTGGACTAATTACATCGTCTTCAACAGTATCTTCTGCTCTCTATCAACTTTTCTGTACTCGACTGAAAAGAAGGCCTATGTGTAGGCGAAACATTTCGAAATTAAAGATACCTTACTGTTGCATATGTTGTCGTACCTAACACCTGTCGGTATTTTATACCATTTTTAATGTTCAATCTGTCAACACTGCACACAAGGGTAATAAGCATGCGGTACAGACCATACATCAAACTTCGACAAACCTTACGAGTTGAGAACGCTGATTTGAGAGGACCTGACCTCCCAACATATGAGTCTTACAATTCTAGTGACCTACGTCTCACTCTTGCGTATATATGGCTCCAATCCTGTCACTTCATCTCCATATTGTTTTACTAAGGAACAATGCTCTTCTCAGACTTAGGGGACTGACCATCACAAAAACTTTAAGGGTGATGGACTGTTACATCGTCTTCAAGAGATCTGCTACTTCTATCAAATTTTCTATACTCGACTGAACGAAGCCTCCTGTGTAGGCTACAAACGTTTCGAAATAAGATACCTAACTGATTGTTTGTGTACTTAACTAAAAAACCTCGTCGGTATATTTATACCATTTTAATGTTCAATGTGTAGACACTGCCCACCCAAGGGTTTATCTTGGTACAGACCTACAATCAACTTCGACAACCTATACTAGTGAGAACGGCTGGATTTTAGAGAGATGACCTGGACCTCCAACATCTGAGTTCTTACCCCTTCTAGTGGACCCCTACGTTTCACCTATTGGCGTATATAGGCCTCCCATTCTGTCACTTCTTCACCATATTGTTTCATACTAGGGAACAATGCACTTTCTCCAGACTGAGGGACTGACCACTTCAAAAACTTTAAATGTGTGGCGGTGATTGTCTGATTACATCGTCTTCACAAATTATCTTCGGCCTTCATCAACTTTTCTGTACTCGCTGAAGAAAGCCACATGTGTAGGCGAAAGTGACGAAAATTAAAGATACCTAACTGATGCATATGTGTCTTACCTATAACAATCCTGTCGGTATTGTATACCATTTTAATGTTCAATCTGTCAGACACTGCAAACACAAGTGTATCTTGGTACAGAACTACAATCAACTTCTGTGGACACATACCCTCTACTAGATGATAAACGGCTGGATTTGAGAGGGACGGACCGCCCACACATCTGAGTTCTTACCTTTTCTAGTGACCTACGTCTCACTCTTGGCGCTATATAAGGCTCCATCCTGTCAATTCATCTCCATATTGGTGTTCATACTATGGGAACAATGCCTCTTCTCCAGACTGAGGGACTGACACCTCAAAACTTTAAGGGTGATGGATGATTACATCGTCTTCAAGAATAATCTTCTACTTCTATCAACTTTTCTATTACTCGACTGAAGAAGCCTTCTGTGTAAGGGAAACGTTTCGAAATAAAGATAATAACTGTTGCATATATGTCTTACCTTAAAATGTCGGTATTTATACCATTTTAATGTCAATGTGTCAGACACTGCAACACAAGGGTATCTTGGTACAGTGGCCTACAATCAACTTCGGACAACCTTACTAGTGAGAACGGCTCGGATAGATTTGAAGAGGGACCTGGACCTCCAACTCTGAGTTCTTACCCCTTATTAGTGACCTTCGTTTCACCTCTTGCGCGCTATATAAGGCTCCATCCTGTCACTTTTCATCACCATATTGTTTTATACTATGGAACAATGCTCTTCTCCAGACTGAGGGACTGACCACTTTAAAACTTTAAGGGATGGACTGATTACATCGTCTTCAAGTATCTTCTGCTTCTATCAACTTTTCTGTACTCGCTGAAAAGCCTACTGTTAGCGAAACGTTTCAAAAAAAGATACCTAACGTTGCATATGTTCTTTCCCACAACCTGTCGGTATTTTTTACCATTTTAATGTTCAACTGTCAGACACTGCAACCCCAAAGGGGATCTTGGTACAGATACAATCAACTTCGACAATCTTATGAAAACGGCTTGATTTGAGAGGGACCTACCTCCAAACTGAGTTCTAAACCCTTCTAGTGACCCGTTACCCCTTGGCGCTAATAAGGTCCATCCCTTTACTTTTTCTCCCAAAATTTTTTACACTAGGGAAAAACCTTCCCGATGAGGGGCTGACACCTAAAACTTTTTAAGGGGGATGGACTGATTACATCGTCTCAAGATCTTTGCTTCTATAACTTTTCTTTACCACTGAAGAAGCACTTGTAGGCAAAAGTTTCAAAAAAGATACCTAACTGTTCATATGTGTCTTACCAAAAACCCCGCGGTATTTTATAATTTTTAATGTTCAATCTGTCAGACACGCAACACAAGGGTACTTGGTACAGACCACAACAACTTTGAAACCCCATAGTGAAAAGCTGGGTTTTAGAGGGGACCCACCTCCCCAAATCTATTTTTTACCCCTTCTAGTGTACGCTCACCTCTTGGCGCTATAAAGGCTCCCTCCTGGCACTTTATCCCAATTGTTCATACTATGGAACAATGCTCTCCCAAAGAGGGACTGACCACCTCAAAACTTTTTC
>NW_026503002.1:0-19997 GCF_026875155.1 Cherax quadricarinatus
CAAAAAGGGTTTATAAGGCTAACGGAGCGGTCAGGTTCACGCGCGCGGAGCAAAAAAAACAATTCGAAAAAATATGAAAATGGAGTTATTGTTACCAAAAAATAGCTGAACTTTCTGGCTACACTCTGGTATAATTATTATCCTTGTACGATGTTTCTAAAAGGAATTACAGCCATTTATAACAGGCATGGTGACAGCGCTGACGCGTCATATTGCGTAAGAAGCTGACTCGGCTTTGTTGACGTTTTTCCCCCTTGTTATTTTTATCCTTTTCGTATATCTTTATGTCTAATATAATACAAATTCACTGTTTGAGATTATGCCCGAGCGGGCGGAGCTAATATGGTCAAGTAACCAGTCAGGTACCCTGGGTATAGTACCCAAAATGGCCGACACCTCCAGCCAACAAAATATTCCATACCCACGCTAATATCAATTATAAGGCTTATTTATCTATCACAATTGATCTATTATGACATATTGCAATATAATAATAGCATATAAACATAAAAAGCACACCGTAAAAAATAATATATAGCATAATATGATGGCCAAGTGGGAAAAATTTCTATCAGTGTGTCCCCTGAAGGTTCGTTCTCTCTTTCATGTGATGAGAGAAAACGGATGTACAATGGTTAACTGTAATAAACACTCGTAGGTCACGCAAAAAGTGTAAAATAAAGCGAATTTTTCGTGGAAAAAAATTATTTCCCGGGCAGCTGGGGTGCCTCGCGCTTCGGCCTTATCTCGAAAGTAACTTATTTACCTATTTAGGGGCACTCCATCTTTATTTATGATTGAATTGACTTGATTTTCACAACAAACATAGGAGAATGATTGATTTACAAGGTAGAGTGTACCTTTCTGAACTATCCCAAATATTTTTAGATTTATGTGGGCAACAAGACCGACATCTTCCAATATGTCAAAAAAGTTATGAAATTTATTTTTTTTTAGCATGAAGATAAGGTTTATTTTAGAATAAGTACACTTACATTGATGGAATTAGAGGTGTTCTAGATTAGATTTTGCCACCGAAGTGGCTAGTTTATTGTGCACCCCATATCCATCCTGTGGACGGTAGCGCGAGAGCATGTGGATACACAAAAGGCCTAGGAACTAGGCCCCAAAGGGTTAACAGGAATACATATGGATTTATATCTACATATCTATAGTTCACTTATCTGTTACAAGCAAATTTAGGAAATTTGCTTAGTATATCTGGTATCTTATTTTCATTAATAAGATATCTTGACATGTCACATAGGTTATTATACTGTCTATCTCTGTATTCCTCAATAAGTGGACAATTAAGCACATAGTGTTCAAGAGAGTGACCATATGACTGATCACATAATTTACATTTAGTTTGATCATCATCTGTGTGTCTCCCAAACTGCCAGAAGTACTTGTAACCAAGCCTAAGCCTGGCCACTACAACATCAGTCAGTCTGTTCACATTGCAAGTTGCTCCATAAACATACTTATCTACGTTCATGTTATCATAGTGGGTTATAGATCTACTCAGGCTTCTAGCTGCATTCCTATAACAATCATTTTCATTATTTACTTCTCTCCTAGTATTATTCCTAATGCTAGACACAGTTATACCAAAGTTATATTCTACATTCTCCTTCTGGGTACTCTTCTTGGCTAACATATCAACTTTATCATGAAGGAGTAATCCAATGTGTGATGGGATCCATAGCAATTGTACATTAATTCCTTTGTCCCTAATTTTTGAGTAGTATTATACCCTGGTTCCCAATGAGTTATGTGTTGAGTCATATATGAGTCAAGTGCCTTCAATGGTGACATAGATTCAGTAAATGATGACAGAGCTAGTTCCAAAGCTTCAGTGTCATAGGTTAGCTTTAGCGCCATTAGGATTGCAAAACAATCATTTGCAGTGTAGGACGCCCTGTTGTTAATTCTTATGCCTAACTCAACAATTTTATTTATCGTTCTTAAATAGGGACGGTGGCAACAAGAGCAGATGCAGCCCTGCCAAGAAGACTCCTGTTTTGATCTCAGTGTTTTTATCTTGTGTGATAACATTATTACTACCAGCTAGGTCGAGATGAGAAATTTTCTTTCTTGTGCAGTTGCTCTAACAAGGTGATTTAAGGAAGGGATTAATAGCAATGGAGCTTCTTGGGAGTGACTTGTAGGTAGTGATTTGGAGGGGGGGTGGAAATGCTCTTGTTGCCTACAGTGATTACAGTTATGGGGTTATTAAAACTTTAATGCAATTGGCACGTTTTCACAATCCATTTGATCTGTGTGTATTTACTCTAGACACTTGGTAAGATTCATGTGACATTGTCTGGTTTTCGTTTCTAACATTTATTACCGAGTACAGTGTTAATTTCAACATCCTATCACTGATACTAGAATACCAAGCTCCTTCCTCAATGTTAAGAAATTTTGTAGAATCTGGTAAGCAAGAATAACTTTTTTGTCCTGAATGAGCTTCATTTTGCATTAAACTCCATGGGTCGGAGATGGAACTGTCTCTAACTAATATCAACAATAGGGAGCTGCATAATCAATTAGGACACTAATATAGGCTATTGTACATCATTCTCCGTTTCTCACATTTGCACCATGGGTTGGGATTGTAGCCAGCAACAGCTTTGAGTGCATTTTAGCCTTGCTTTACATTTCTTGTTTTGTTGTGGTATAGTGGATTGTTAAAGGGTCCATCTACACCAAGATATCTGTAAGTTTTAACGTAGCTAATGATTTCTACCTGCAAATAGATAGGGTGGGGGATGTCGTTTGCTTGTTAATATCTTTGTTTTAGAGGAAGATTTATGAGACCTAGTCGATTACAATTTGGCTTGAACTTCATTAAGAATGATATTCATCTTCTTATATGCCCTGTTGTATGGATCATGAGATCATCAGCATAGCTTATTGCTATAAAGTTTAGGTTGAGGCGGTCTAGAGCTTTAGGAGAGGCAATTAATCTGTATTATTAAATGCATGGGACTAAGAACTACTCCTGCGGTGTACCTAAAGGACATTTCTTTAGAATCCCTTCTGTAGCTTGGTAAAGGACAGAGGATACTCTATTTGACAGGTATCCTATTTCCAGCAGAGTAAGCTACCACCAATATTCATTTTGGCTAGTTCATGTAGTTATAACGGTTCTGTTTCGCTATATCAAAATGCAGATTTTAGATCAAGAATAATGGTAAAACTATAGTGGTGTGTGCAGGGAGAAAGGTGGAAATTACAGTTCTGCCCACACATTTTACCTTTCATGAACCCATAGAGGTAGGGGGAAAGTTTGGTGTCTGATTCTTTAGTACAGTGTGTTAAGCATCATTCTTCAAAAGTGTTACAAAGAAACTAGTTAAGGATGAGCGGCCTAAGTGTATCAGATTTTGGGGTTAGGGATAGCACTTTGAGATATTGGTCCAGGGAAGTAGGAAGGAACGCCCTCAATGTAACTGAGATTATACAGTGCCAACAGAGGGTTATCAGGCACGTGCCTTTAGAGTTCTGAGAATTTCATAGGTTATACCATACTCTCAGGAAGCAGTTGATCGACCTTTGGTTATTGCTTTATTAATTCATTACTCGGTAAAGAGGCAATCACTCTCATCAATATTTGGCTCATAAAATAATCAGTTTCAAACATTTCTTCAGAAGTAGTCTCTAAATTTTTTTCTAATATGAGATGGAAGGTTTTCATGCGTGGATGTTTTGGACCAGTTCATTTATGAGGTCATTTGCTTTTTCAAAGAGGAAAGGGATGAAGCATATTTGCAGTCTTTTTCATGGTCTATTTATTTATACCTTTCCAAGCCAAACTCAACGGGTGGGGACCTATTTATCCACTAACAAAACTGTTCCCATTCTGTTGCCTAAGTTCTTGCTTTCTATTCTTGCATTTGTTCGTGCAGCTTGGAAACGTTTGAGCAGGTCTGGGGTTTTTTTTCCTTCGGGTTCTACATTCCGGTATTTACATCCTCCCCAGCTGCTGACATGTGTGATTTCGCCAGCTGTGGATCATTTATAGTATTTTTTACATTGGTTTTTATTGTTATTTATAGTGGAGGGTCTTTGTTTCCTATTCCTGCCTCCACTTGATCTGTATGAGAACACTCTTCATTATGGTAATTAAATCATCATTAAATTTTTGTGTGCAATGGGCTCGTAATTCTTCATACCCATTGATCAAGTGGTTAATAAAGTTGTCTCTGTGTTCTGGTTTGAGGAATAGTTTTCCTCCTTCTGTATTTAGCTCCTTGATTTGCTGGAGATGTGATCAAGATGGACAGTTGTTAGTCTTGGGGAAAGAGATCAGATAAAGAATCATCAACTATGACAGAGTCACTGCATCGTATATGATGTATTAATCATAGACACAGATCTAGTATGCCACCATATATGTGAGTAGGCTCAGTAGTGCCCACAATTCGTACATTATCATCTCATTTAGCTCAATCTCTCTAGTTTAGTTCCATTGTGTTTGTTATAGACCCACAATATTCTTATGTTGGCATTAATAATCTCCAGAAAAGAATGATTGGTAGGTTTCACTTTTGATGCGTCTGGTACAGCATCAGGTCGAAGTGGTTCGCTGGGGCATAGAGATTAAAAATGTTATGGAAAAAATCGCCGGCATATACTTTGACACCATTGTTCTGCATGTTAATCGGACTCTGCAAGGAAAGACGTGAAATGTGGGCAGTTTTTTTGACATACATCACACAACAGTTGGTTGCCTTAGTTATAGCTGCATATCCAGGACAAGTTGGTGGAGGTGACTCCATCTTTCAATCTACATTCCTGCAAACAGATGACCATCAATATTTTGGTTGCACTTTTATGATGTAAGTCAGGCAAACCCGCTTCCTGTATGGTAGCAATGTTCCATGAAAAGATTGTAATGTATCCATTGTAGTGACGTTATTACAATCTCTTGCTCATAAGATGGCTAAAAACTTTATGCTTTGGATACAGTGTGCAGTTAACTTAGAGGAAATAGCATAGTTTGTACGTCTTTATCTTCAGAACCTTTAAATTTTTAAGCATTTTTTCGGCATATTGGCTGCCAGTTCCAAGGCAAGTCTTGAAGGGCAAGAGTCATGGGCCTTATTTTTACAAAAACTGCTGGAAGCTGAAAGGGGATTGCTGCACTTTTGACATATCACCTTGCAAAAAGAGCATCATCCTGATTCATAAATTTATTAAACTTGTCAGGATCTGTTCAATAGTGCTCAATTTTTTCTGGAAAATTTGTTTATCTATATGAGGAAGGTCAGGCGAATCCAATGCTCTACGGAGGATGGCACTTCTGGGTTAGTGCTTTCTTTAACATCTATCCTCCTTAACAGGTCATGGTTAGTTTAGTGTTCTATGATGGATGCCTGTTTGCAAGTCCTGTTCATCAATTCATTGGCTAGGTAGGTCCTGTGCATTGTCTCATCTCAATTTCCAGGTGACGGTTAACTGTGTGGTGTCCGTCTGACTGTTTGTTGTAGTTGTGTTTTATTGGAGAAATGGACAAACTCATCCCCTTATTCAGGTGTTAGCCATAGTATCTGTATAGTGGCAGGGACCAGTAGTTCCATATGTGCTAGCAGGGGATGGCCTAGCTCCTCCAACTGCTGGTGTGTGTGATGGCATTCATGTATCACCAGAATCTTTTGCAGTGAGGTGGGGGGTTCTTGCTCACTTTTGAGAGGTTCAGTCTCAGATTCTGGCTGTGGTGGTTGACGGGATGGCCCCATCCTCTGTTACATTAAAGGACTGTTATAGGTTTACATCGAAAGGTTGTTTGGGTTCTGACTGCAGTCCTTGAGGGAACTGTATAACCCCACTTCTTTACAAGATTAATACACTTAATTTTTTTGCTGTCAGGGCTACTGTGCATTATCTTAGTGGATAGTTTCCAGCACACTTACCACCACCAAGATGTAGTATTTCCACAGTCTACTGCAACATGACCATAGTGCTGGCATTTTGTAAACCTACGTGTAGGGGGTAGGTACACTTCGATGTTTAGGAAACGTAAACCATGCACCCAGATATTACGGGGGAGGGGACAGGACACCACCAACTGGCAATAATTTGGGATTTTCCTTTAAGTCTTTAGCCTTGTTGATTATGCTCACTTAGTGTCAGCTGGGATGGGTCCATGCAGAGTGGTATCCAAAGATTATGATACTGACCCATTTTTTTAAAGTGGTGAGTGTCTGATGGAGGTCGGAGCAGCTTAATACCCCATATGGTGTATATGTGATCTTTGATCAGTTCTGCCATTCTGTCCACAAACCACAAAGTTGTGTGTGGTTTTCCTAAATTGGATCCTTGCTTTGGATGCTTGTTTGACAGCTGCCATTAGCATGCACAATTAGCAGGCAGCGGGGTGTTGTCAGGGGGAAGTTCAAGCTTAAACACATTCTTCCTTTGAAGAAAGACTCTCTTGCAGCCTCTGTGCACCTAGGAAGCTTAGTATCATATTGTGTACGAGTCAAGTGAGTTGACTACGTCGACGCTCTAGCCCTTTTCTCGTCTTTTCTCTTTGTGTACTTTTTAAAGGTCTGGAAGCTATCATCATTTCCATAACTGCGAAATAGTTTCTCTCTAATGACAGTTGCCATGTTTGCCAGTGATGATTTCTGGTGTTAAGACTCTCCAACACAAGAATTCCTCGCCTTATCTTCCTATTATAGTCTTATGGCAAGAGCAAATATTCATACCAAAGTCAGAAGTTCAAAAATAGATCACAAAGACACAAGTGCTCAAGTTCAATGAAACTCCTCCAACCATACTCAACCCCAGAACTCCACACTCAATACGAATCTCACCCCACCAAAAACACACTCAGAGACTCTTGTATGTTGTGTTAATAATTTGGTACATATAATGGTATAATGGATGGGTTTACAGGCGAGGTCTTACACCTTATCACAAAGTACAAAGATGAAGAGAGAGAGAGGAGAGAGAGGAGGGGGTGAGAGAGACGAGAAGGAGAGAGAGAGAGTAGAGGAGAGAGAGATAAGAGAGAGAGAGAAGAGAGGAGAGAGAGATGGGAGAGAGAGAGAGAGAGGAGAGGAAAGTTAGGTAATATGGAGCATAAAATTTAGAATTCTGAACATAACATCACTTTATTTACATGAGGTTCAATGATATCTTCCACTTGAGTTAGTTCTGGCTACTGCACCTAATGTACCTCACTGAAATATTAATATAGCAGACTCACAATGAATGCTGAGACAACCTTTTCCCAACCATAGATTGTACAACAGTATTACTAAAAAAAAAAAAAAAAAAAAAAAAAACTAGGTAATGTTACAATGACATGAGATAAAATCCTGTGGTGGACTTGCTTTGGTACTCCATTTCTGGGTGGAAAAGCTTTAAAGAAGAGAGAGTTTGCTTTCCTGTTGTCATATGGGCATGGCCATTTTCTAGGGTGGTATAGTTGCACGTCCCATCTGTTTTTCCAGATTTCCCATGCCAGCAGATACCAAGTGCATAGTATGTGCACAGGCTTGGTTTCCGTTTGCCTTGGGTTTCTGTGACTGTATTCCCTGTTGGTGCATATTTACCTGTCTTATTCCTATCCTCTCTAGCACCAACAATGGAGCTCCCACCAGTTGTTTTTGGTAATATATCCTCACTATTGCCAGTGGAGTCCTCTTGTTTGCTATTTCCTGTGGTATTTCTATTTTGCAATATTGGTTTTATCTTATCTTTGAGTACACTTGATTCCCCACTACGGCTCCTGTCTCCCATGAGGTCATGTATATGCATTCCTTCCTGCGTATAATTCCCGACTACCTGGACAAAATCTCCAGCTTCACCATTACTGTCTCCCAGGACAGCACCTCCAGCTTCACGATTACTGTCTCCCAGGACAGCACCTCCAGCTTCACCATTACTGTCTCCCAGGACAGCACCTCCAGCTTCACCATTACTGTCTCCCAGGACAGCACTATCAGCCCCACATTTACTGACTACCAGGACATCACCTCCAGCCTTACAGTTTGTGACTACATGGCCAGCATCAAGGGCAGTACCATTCAGCCCAGACTTTTTATGTTCCCATCTGCTGTAGAAAGCTTCCAGGTTTTCAATGAAAGCAGCTTTGATGTTATCCTCTTTTAATACCCTTGTGATTTTAGTCCACAGATTTATCTCATTTGGACATACCCAAAAACACTTCTCTGTTTTAATACTGCTTGTAGCTAGTTCTGGGATATCTGCACAAGGGGCGTGACACCAATTTCCACAAAAATGACAATTTATCCATGTGGAAGCCCGTTTGTTTGATTAACTGCAGACTACACACAGCTTCATGAATGGTTGATTCACTGCAATTCTACTAGCAACCTCTTGAATACTCTATTAATAACCTCCTTAAAGTGAAGCTCTAGCTATTTGTATTTCTATTTCTAACTGTAAAGGTGAAAATTAATATTAAAGCTGAAAGTGTACGAGTCACTGGGTATAGGATTCAATGAGTAGTTTACTCTGAGGAGTTTGACAGTAAACCAGCAAAATTTGGGGTTTATAAAATACAAGTAGAGCAATAAATGTAAAATATTAAAAGGGAAGTGAGGTGTAGTGAGCAATACTATCAGGAAGGTAAACTGTGAGGTAGAATGGTTATGTGACTAGTAAATAATTGTACAAGACAAGTTCTGGAATTATTACACAACTTTAAGTTACACAAGGAACTGTGTGAGACAGTGAGGTAGTAGATACTATCTGCTAAGTGATAGTACAGGGAATAGTACAATAATGGAATTATAACATACACTAACGTAGTATAGTACAGAACAGAAAATAAAGACTCTATAATTATAAGTATAAATTTCAATATAAGGTTTAAGTAGTGTTAGAACAACGTTGACAATTTACTGCTGTCAGATAAAGAATTGGAGGTTACATAACACTACTGGTGGAAGGTGGGGACAAACTGCATTTTAGCCTGGTTCATACACTCACCCACCTGGTGGTTCACACTTACACTCACTCACCCATTTAACTATAAACACAGAAATACGAATCTTAATCTTAAAATAATGAATCCTAACTAGTCATAAGTTTGCCAGTGATACTCCAATATAGAAACTATATATTGTGCCAAAACTAAAGCATTCACATTGCTAAACTCACAAACTATAATGTAGTCACTTAGCCTTAATACCAACTTACTCCTTAATCTGTAATAATTTAGAGTTAAAAATTATTCTAAGTCTGCCCGAAATGCCTAGCCATGCGAGGTGTCCTAGTGGCCCCCTCTGTAATTAGTATTTTATAACATGTGAACCACACAATATCCAAATCCTGTAAACCCCGCATTGTAATCCTTATAGAGAATAAACTTGATTGACTGATTGACTGATTCGTTAAGGCCAGAGTCTATTAGGAATTTGTTTAGTTCATGTTCATTGGAGATAAAGTATCTTTTTTTTGTTGATTCCTTTTTTACAGCAATTTTTCCATCCCTCGCAAAGCACTGATGGATTTTCCGGTCATGTTTCAGCCTTCTTATTCTCTAGAGCAGATTTTGCCGTGGTTTGGTCAGGCATCATTCACATAAGCATCACTTTTCACTGTAATGGACGTGCTTAGAAGGTTATGTCGCTGAGAGTTACAGTTAAATTTTAGTATTACTGATTTCTTTCCAGGTTGATAGCCTATCACTTTACACTCATTTATGACATCACTTGATATGTTGAGACGAAGATGGTCATGGATCAGCTTTAATGTGGCTTGTTTACATGTTTTCTGAGTTATAATTAATGGAAGATGTTTACTATTCACTACGACTGAGTCAGACAGTTGTTGTTGGTCTAAGTGGTCTTGGAAATTGCTCATGACATCAGTAAGTTGTAAGTCGACTCTTTTTCTTTCATCCTTGATGTTGATGTTCAGTTGTGCAACTTGATTTTGAGGAGATTGATGAATTCCTCAGACTTGGTGTGGGTGTTGCTGAGTTGCTAATTAATTTAATATGTTTATTATGCACCCCATACCCATCCTGTGGGCGGTAGTCAAAAGATTACAGAGGTACATAATGGGTCCAGGGACTGGGCCTCAAAGTTTTGATAGCTGAGCAAGCCACAGAGGCAATGAACTCACAATTTACAAAGGTAATGAACTCACAATTTACAAAGGTAATGAACTCCAGGTAGGTCTAGTCACAATCATTACAAGTTACAAAGGTATTTACAGATTACAGAGGTACACAATGGGTCCAGGGACCGGGCTCCAAAGTTTTTGATGGCTGAACTAGGTACAAGGTAATGAACTCACAAGTTACAAAGGTAATGAACTCACAAGTTACAAAGGTAATGAATACTGTAAGAATGGTTACTTACGTTTATACATGGCTGCAATCATGAACAAATTTTAGAGTAATGAGCAATTCACACTTCCACACCCGGTCACAACTGTAGTGAGTTATTGGTGCAAATGTTGATTGCTGAGTCTCTCTCTCTCTCACACACACACACACACACACACACACACATACAAATTCATACACCACACACACATAAACACACACACACACACACACACACAAACTCATACACACACGCACACACACTCATACTCACACACACTCATACACACACTCACACTCATACACACACACACTCATACTCACACACACACACACACACACACACACACACACACACACACACACACACACACACACACATGCACACATGTGGTAATGCTTTATTTACAGCTAGCAAAGTCAGGGTATTTCTCCAGAATGGTCTGTAATATACCACTGTGGATAAAATACTTAGCCATTTCTTGAACACTTCTGAGTGAGTTGTTTCTAAATTCATTAATTTTATCGCACTCCAGTACATAATGACGCAGGGTGTGACAATAATCAGCTCAAGTGCGTTTTCTTTGTTTTCTAGAGTTGTAATTTTGTCCATGTTCTGCATGTTGTTGTTTTTAAGTCTTTAATTTCCTGGGTTAACATATCATTGGACTTCTTAAGTTCTTCCATTTCCCGGGTTAACATGTTGATTCTTTGACTTTGCATCTTGATGATTGCAGCTATTTCTGGGTCTTTAATGTGCAAATCCTCAAGTTCAGGGAGGGAGTTATCAAGGAAGGTAGTGTATGAGCTGTCAGTGTGCAGAGTGAGAAAGGTGGTAATGCAATGATGCACACTCCTTCCATGCATGAAGCCATGCAACCGGAGAGACAAAAATTGCTTAATTCTGTGTACATTGGTGTGAGAGGACGCTCGCTTTGACTGCTACACCTGCCCTCTGGTGGTTTTCTTTGGCAGTGTATCGACAAAATGGCGGAGGGAGAGGTACGCCATGTGTATACCATCTGCATTGAATTGGTCAGAGGCACACTTAGTACTGCAACGATGAACGTCTTATTGCCAAACATCATCAGAGACGTCTACAGAGTACCAACAGAAGAATTATGCGGTGTGGCGCTGAATGGAATGTCTAGGATCTTTGTCAAACTGAATCGTGCCAGTTTGTATGACAGACTTGATGGAAATAAATGGTATAAAATACCGACACAATGGAAATATAAACACAAATGCAGTATAATGTGATCCTTTATTGACTACTTTATTGACTAAAGGGGGTGGTGTTGTTATCATGAACACTGACGATTACAGGAACAAAATGCTCAATCTACTTAATGACCCAGATACCTACAAACCTCTCACAACTAACCAAGTGGACAACCTTACTAAAACTTTTCTTCAAAGGACTCGCCGCATTCTGAGGGGCTCAGAACAAGGGAAGAAACTTCTGCACACCATGCCCAGCAACCCAAGACCTGCCAGAATGTACGGCCTGCCAAAGACTCACAAGCCTGGTATCCCACTGAGGCCCATATCCTCGGGAATAGGCAGTGCTCCCCACCAGCTCTCAGGAATTCTCGCCAAACACCTCTCTAAACTCTTGGGCACTATCAGTCCAGCACATCTCAAACACTCAGGTGATCTTCTCAATCGCATTCGCAACATCAACATCAGGAACAAGAAACTTTCCAGCCTTGACGTGACTTCCCTATTCACCAAAGTACCTACTACACAAGCCATCGATCTCTTGCGCAGGAAAATTGACGATTCACTTGATCTTCCCATTCCCGCCAGCGATTTCATCGACCTTGTTGAACTATGTGTTGGCTTTACGTGTTTCTCTTTCGAAAATCACCTCTTTCAGCAGACTTTCGGACTACCCATGGGTTCGCCACTCAGTGCAGTCCTGGCGAACCTATACATGGAACATCTAGAAGCCGAACGTTTCTCCACCATTATTCCTTCGTCTGTCACCTGGCTACGTTATGTTGACGACATTCTCCTCATAACTCCTAAACGCTTCAACGTTCAAGCTCTCCAAGACAAGCTCAACCAGGTCGAGCCTTCAATCCAGTTCACACTTGAAGAAGAAGTCGACAACACTCTTCCTTTCCTTGATGTCCTGCTCTGCAACGCTGACCACGAACTTCGTTTTAAAGTCTATCGAAAACCCACCAACCAAACGATCTTCTCCACTTCTACTCTCACCACACACCAAAACCAAACGTGGTGTAATTATAGGCTTCTTCCTGCGTGCACTCAGAATCTGCAGCAACGAGTTCCTTGAGGAAGAATGCACTATAATTGAACAAATATTTTCTAAACTCCACTATCCTCGTCACTTCATCAGAGACTGCAGACGGCGGGCATTAAACATCTTCAACACACCCAGAGAAGACAGTGCCGAGAAGAGATACATAGTCCTTCCCACCAACTCCATTGCCAAACATGTTTCCAACATCTTTCCAAAACATCATTCCAAGTATCTACCTCCACAACCACGACCATCAAGGACATCACCAGTAGTAGACAGGACAAGCCTCATCCTCTGCAGGGGTTACATAATCCCTTGTAATGACTGCAACAAGTTTTACGTGGGCGAAACATCAAGGGACCTCCAAACACGTATTTCAGAACACCAATACGCAAGCAGGTCTGCGACACAAGGAATGCCTGCGTACAACACCGTAATTCACACAACCACTTGATAAACTACAGAAACTCAAGACTTATCGCCACAGAAGACAAACACTCAATACCGAAGAATCCTGGAATCATCACTTATTTCTATATCCGACAACTTCAACCAGAATAGTGGCTTCTATAACATAGCTGAACCACTTGCCAAGAAACTTCTTCATCGCTATCCCACATAAGAACACTGTAGAAGGTCTGCTCACAAACTTATCCAATCTCCTTTCCAAGCTACCCAAGTTTTTAGACTCTATAACCCCACTCGGTACATCATCAGATGCAGCATTCTTCACCTGACCTCATCATTCTGAACCGGACTATAAATACTCGCGTTCCTTCCACCCCAGGTAGTTCTGTGGCAATATAAACACAAATGCAGTATAATGTGATCCTTTATTGACTACGTTTCGCCCACACAGTGGGCTTTTTCAAGTCACAAACAGAACTACCTGGGGTGGAAGGAACGCGAGTATTTATAGTCCGGCTGAGGTCAGGTGAAGAATGCTGCATCTGTGAGTTCATTACCTTGTACCTAGTTCAGCCATCAAAACTTTGGAGCCCGGTCCCTGGACCCATTGTGTACCTCTGTAATCTGTAAATACCTTTGTAACTTGTAATGATTGTGACTAGACCTACCTGGAGTTCATTACCTTTGTAAATTGTGAGTTCATTACCTTTGTAAATTGTGAGTTCATTGCCTCTGTGGCTTGCTCAGCTATCAAAACTTTGAGGCCCAGTCCCTGGACCCATTATGTACCTCTGTAATCTTTTGACTACCGCCCACAGGATGGGTATGGGGTGCATAATAAACATATTAAACTAACTGATGATGTACCGAGTTGGGTTGTAGAGTCTAAAAACTTGGGTAGCTTGGAAAGGAGACTGGACAAGTTTGTGGGCAGACCTTCTACAGTGTTCTTATGTGGGATAGCGATGAAGAAGTTTCTTGGCAAGTGGTTCAGCTATGTTATAGAAGCCACTATTCTGGTTGAAGTTGTCGGATATAGAAATAAGTGATGATTCCAGGATTCTTCGGTATTGGGTGTTGTTTTCTGGGCGATAAGTTTGAGTTTCGTGTTTTTTCAAGTGGTTGTGTGTTTTAAACGGTTTTTGTCCCGGGGGCTTTCCTTGTGTCGCCCAGACCGGCTTGGGGTTTTGGGTTTGTTCTGAATCGTTTTGGGGAGGCCCCTTGATGTTTCCCCCACGTATAACTTGTTGCAGTCTTAAAAGGGATTATGTATACCCCTGCAGAGGAGGGAAAGGCTTGTCTGCCTATATGGTAAAGTCCTTGTGGTCGGGTTGTGGAGGTAGTACTTGGAATGAGGTTTGGCAAAGTTTTGGGGAAAAATTTTTGGAAATGGAGTTGGTGGGAAGGACTATGTATCTCTTCTCGGCAGTGTCTTCTTGGGGGTTTTAAAGATGTTTAGTGCTCCCCCGTCTGCAGTTCTGAGGAAGTGACGAGGATAGTGGATTTTGGGGAAAAACCTGTTAAATTTTTATTTGCTTTTTCCCCCGGGAACTCGTTTTTGCAGATTTGAGTGCACGCAGGAAGAAGCCTTAATTACACACTTTTGGGTTTTGGTTTTGTCGTGGTGAGGTGAAGGGGGAAGATCGTTTTGGTTGGTGGGTTTTCGAAAGATTTTAAAAACGAAGTTCGTGGTCGTTTGCGGTAAACATAAAGGGAAAAGGGAAAGAGTTTTTTGCCCGACCTCTTCTTAAAGGGTTGGGGAACTGGATTAAAGGCTCTACCGGGTTTTGAGTTTGTCTTGGAGAGCTTAAAAAGTTAAAGCGTTTAGGAGTTATGAGGGAATGCCCGTCAACATAACGGACCCGGTGACAGACGAAGGAATAAGGGGTGGAAAAACGTTGGGCTTCTAGATGTTCCGGGTTAAGGTTCGCTAGGACGGGCCTTGGGTGGCAAACCCCC
This sequence comes from Cherax quadricarinatus, assembly GCF_026875155.1. NCBI lineage: Eukaryota > Metazoa > Arthropoda > Malacostraca > Decapoda > Parastacidae > Cherax > Cherax quadricarinatus. The sequence goes on from NW_026503002.1 coordinate 14,955, forward strand.
AGGGGGTAGCCCCAAAAGTCTGCAAAAAGAGGTGTTTTTTCAAAAAGGGGAAAACCCAATTTAAAGCCAACACTTTAGTTAAACCCGGGTCGATGAAGTCGCTGGCGGGGAGGGGAAAAGGATAAAAGGGGAATCGCCAATTTTCTTGCGCAAGGTCGGGGTTTTTTAGTAGGTATTTTAGTAAATGGGGGGAAGGGTCCGTCAAGGCGGGAAAATTTTCTTTTTCCCTGATTTTGTTTGTTGCGAATGCATTGAAAAAGATCCCCCTGAGTGTTTGGAGTGGCTGGACGATGTCCCCAAAGGGAGTTTCGAGAGGGTTTGGCGGGGAATTTCCTGGGGAGTTGTGGGGAGCACTGCCATTCCCGGGGAAATAGGGGCCCTTTAAAGGGATACCAGGTTTGTGAGTCTTTGGAAAGGCCCCTTTACATTCTGGCAGGTCGGGGGTTGTTTGGGCATGGTATTGCAGAAGTTTTTTTCCCCTTGGGTTTTTGAGTCCTCAGAATGGGGACCCCAAAAAAAAAGTGGTGTAAATTTTTAGGCTTTTTTCCTGCGTGCACTCAAAATTGCAGCAACGATTTCCTTGGGGGAAAAATGCACTATAATTAAAACAGGTATTTTCCAAACCCCACTACCCTTCCGTCACTTCATCGAGACTGCAGACGGCAGCATTTAAAAACCCTTCAACACCCGGGAAAAGACACTGCCGGGAAGGGGATACATAGTCCTTCCCCCCAACTCCATTCCCAAAACCCCTTTTTTTCCAAAACATCTTTGCCAAAAACCCTTTTCCAAGTATCTACCCCCAAAAACCCACGACCATCAAGGACATCACCAGAGTGGGCAGGACAAGCCCCCAACCCTCTGCGGGGGGTATACATAACCTTTTTTAATGACTGCAAAAAAGTTTTTTACGTGGGCGAAAACATCAAGGGCCCTCCAAAACCGTATTTCAGAACCCCCAATACGCAAGCAGGTCTGACGACACAAGGAATGCCTGCGTACAAAAAACCGTAATTCCAAAAACCACTTGTTAAATACAAAAAACTAAGACTTTTTCCCCACAGAAGACAACACCCAATACCCAAGAATCCCCGGAATTTTTCACTTATTTTATATCCGACAAATTCAACCCGAATGTGGCTTCTATAACATGGTGAAAACCCCTTTCCAAGAAAAATTTTTTTATCCCCTTTTCCCCATTTAAAAACAATGTAGAAAGGGTTTCCCCCAAAATTTGTCCAGGGCTCCTTTCCCAAACTACCCAAGTTTTTTTGACTCTAAAAAACCAATCGGGGCATTTTCGATGCAGGGATTCTTCACCTGACCTCGCCCGGGCTAAAATACTCGGTTCCTTTTCCCCCCCAGGGAGTTCTGTTTGTGATTGGGAAAAAACCCACTGTGTGGGGCGGAAAAAGTAGCCAAAAAAGGATCACATTATACGCATTGGGGTTTAAAATTTTCCTTTTGTGTCGGTATTTTTTTACCCTTTATTTTCCCGGTAGTTCTGGGTTTTTTGATTGAAAAAAAACCCCCTGTTTGGGCGAAACGTAGTCAATAAAGGATCACATTATACTGCATTTGTGTTTTTATTTCCCCCACCCGGGCTTTTTGAAGAATTTCAGGGGGAAAAAGGATAAAAGTTTAACTTGGCAGTGGAGTCATCATTTCCGAAAGTATCCAAAATATTACACATGGGTTAAGGTGCGTATTTGTTTTTCCTTTCGAGCAAACTGTGTATGGGCTGAAAGGGGGCTTTTTAGCGCTATGGACTGGGGCGGGTGAAATTTGGCGGGTGATGGAAGTCTGGGAAAGGGTGGGCCCTATGAGGGGCTTTGAGGGATCCTTACCTTAAAATGTTTGCTGGGAAGGCCGATCCCCGTCTTTCATAATGTTTGGGGGGACCCCAGAAAACAAGTTTTTATGCATTACACTGGTCAGTGGCAGACGTTTTCCCCCTCTTTTGCTCTTTTTGATACATGGGGGGCACAGTGGGTTTAGGCGACAATCGTCCAGCGGGCCGGAAAACGACGGCAGTGGGGGCAACGGTGTGTGAAATTTGGGGGCCCCAGGGGTGGCGGGCTGACTTTCAGAGGGGTCGCTGGAGCAAAGGGGGTAACCCTGGGAAAAGTCGGTGACAAATGTTTTAAAGCTCCCCCTTAAATTAGAGGGGTGTGGAAGAATTTCCCGGTAAGCAATGATTTTCCGGTAGCACACCCTAGGAGTGGGTTCCCTGGACGAGGTACTCCGGGTTTTTGGGAACGACTGGGGCCGGTATTTAGTGAAGGGGAGGAAATCACGGGGGTCCCTTTTCCTGGGGGGGGGAAAACTCCCGTTTCAGGTGTTTGCGCAGGGGTGGAAAATGGAAGTTCTTTTAGGGCAAAGGGCCCGGAAATGGATTGAGTGTCAGTGGCAGCTCCAGAAAAAAGATTTGGTGGGGAAAGGCGGGAGGTAGAGAAGGTTCTCACCAGGCCAGTGCCCGGGAAAAAGGCGTGGGGGGCAGAAAGGGTTTCAGGAGGGGAAGATTGGCCCCGTGCACCAAGGCTAACAGTAGACGGAAAACCCCTGAGAGTTTCGGGGATCAGGTTTAAAAAACCCGTGAGGCATGGGCACCGAACGGGGGGGAAATCGCCCCGAATTAAAAAAAAAGTAGAAGAGGGAAAGGGCCCCCACTTTTATAGTTCACGAGTGTTATCTAATGGAAAGGTCTCCCGGTTTGGGGATTTAAAACGAAATTTTGGTGGTTCGGTTTTTTTCGAAAAGGGACCGGTTGACGTTTTGGGTTTTTTAAAGGGAAAATAATTTTTTGGCATGGATGTGATTTGAGGTTGGGGCGGTTACAAGATGTAAGTTAGTTCTGCCAGGGAGTTTTAAAAAAAGGCGAGTTTCGAAGGGCCTTTAGGGGGGCACCAGGGGCCCCCTTTTCACGTCACGGTTGGGGGGAGTGGGGGGGGGTTTTGTGAGAGTAGATGGGGGTTTGGGGGGGTTTAGAGGCGTATTTTTCATATGGAAAGTATATTTCCGGGATCGGGTAACTTAAGGGTTAAAGCAAAATTTTGTGAGGGATTAATTGGGGGGGATTTTTTTTAAAGGGGTTTGCCCGGGAGTTTCCCATCATCGGCGGGGGTTGGAACTGTGGTTTCGTGAAAAAGGGGACGTGGAAAACCAAATGGGGCGGGGGTGTGTATGAAAGGGTTTGAGAGCACATTTCAAGATGTTGCTGTTGTGGAAGTAGTGGGGGGGGGGGTTATTTAGTGCCTGAAACATAATTTTGTCAGGGGTAGAATATGCGGCCGACTGGACAGGATTTTTCATAAAAGGGGGGGTTAAAAGGGGGTACGGGCCCTTTAAAAAAATTGATGTAGGTTTCTCAGATCACAAGGGGGGGTAATTTGCCCACTTGCCGGGGAGGGAGTGGGTTTGGTTCACGCTGGTTATTTGGGGTTTAACATAGGATTCTTTTTTGGGGGGAGGAAAGGGGGTTTTTTAGGGTTCAAAGAATGGGGAGGGAGTTTCACTGAGGGTAGGGATAGGGTAGCCCGCCCCGTAGACTGGTGGGATTCGAAAACAAAAACCTTGATTGCGGGCCCTTTTCCCGGGGGAGGGGGAGGGAGGAAAACCCGGGTTTGGGGTTACAGCTTGCAAAATTTTTTTGGAAACACAGCTGAAGGTTTTCTACGACAGGGGTTGTGGGGGGGGTAAAGCGGAATCTTTTAAGGGATAGACTTGCGGACATCCGTAAACGAACGGTTCAATGGAATACGTTATCTTTTAGGATTGGAGGACGTGCTATGGGCGACAAGCTGTCTGGTTTTGTGTTACAGAAGTTCTGATAGCGTCGTGTGTGACTACCATGTTGCGATTAGTGGCAAGCTCGGGGGTGGGGGGATACCGGGAAATGGTACGGTTTTCACCACAACAAGAGATGAGCTCTTACACGATGCTTGGTTTCAGGAAAAATGGGGGGAGGGTGGGTATAGTTTTGCACGATTTGGTGGGTGAGGGTTGTTTAAAGTACTGGGGACGAAACTTAGTGAGATGTTGGAGGAGGATATACTTGAGGAGGAGATAGCGGAAGTGATTTTTGGGATGCAGACTGGCAAAGACGATGGCAATTTATGGCTTACCAATAGAATTTTATAGGACCATTGGGGTTGCATTAGGCATTTTTTTGTTGGGTTCTCAATAATATGTTGGCAGGTGGGAGGATGGGTCAATCCCAACAAACGGTGTTGTAGTGTTGGTGCCTAAGAAGGGTGGTGGCTTGGCCTGAGTTTCTTACAGGGCAATTTCTTTAATGTGTGTAGATTATAAGTTTTTGCGAGGAAAATTGGGCAATCGTTTAAAGGTGGCCTTGGGGGCGGTATTACATGTGGGACAGTATGGAATCCCTGGAGAAGCTGAGAGAGGGCATGGACGTATCAAAGATTTCCTGGAGGGGGTGGGGGAGGAGGTGTTCTGGGTTTTGACTGGGAAAAAAGGTATGATTGTGTGGGTAGGGGTTTTATGCATGAAATGTTTGCTTTGGGTTGGGTTTTGGTGCAAAAGTGGTGGGTTGGGTTGAAACTTTGTATGCTGTGCAATAAAAGAGGGTTCAGGTGAATGAACACTGGGGAGCAATATATGCTGGAATGAGGTTTGAGGCAGGGATGCCCGCTTTCCCCCAAATCTTGTTCGCAAAGTGTCCAGAATCCATTTTATGAGATTGTTGATTACGGTTGGAGGGGGGTGTAATAATCAGTCGAGGGAAGTGTATAGTGGGGTACGTGGATGTACAATGGTTTTTATTAGTGCATGGGAGGATTTCGTCTACGTGGGTGAGGTCATTGCAAAGTTTTTGGGGTTTGCAACAGGTATGAGGGTTTAACAGGTGTAAGTCAATGTTGCTAGAGGTGGGGAGCTGGATGGGAGGGAGAATGGGTGAGGGGGTTTGAGGAATGGTGGAAGGATTAATTTTTTAAAAATTACAATTTTGCAACAAATAGGCAAGCAGGGGTGTTTAAAATTTAGTGGGGTACTGACAAGGTGCTGGTAGATTTTTGGTGA
>NW_026503013.1:0-19436 GCF_026875155.1 Cherax quadricarinatus
TTTTTTTTTCTTTTATTTTGTTCAAAGGGGAAGTTAAAGGTACTCAAGAAATGTAATGACCGTTGCAAAAAACCATACCCCGGCCGGGATTGAACCGCGGTCATAGAGTCTCAAAACTGCAGCCCGTCGCGTTAGCCACTAGACCAGCTAGCCACAATAAGATTCATCCAACAAAGGTATATTTCTACACCATGGAAAGGGTTTAGCACGGGCACCTCTGTGACCACAAATGCAAGTTTTTACAGACAATCTCCAGCTAGCGTGGCCGTGACAAACTCTAGCTCAAGTCCCTTCACTCCCGTCAACATGACTCAAAAAATCGTAATGACACGATTTGTTTGCAATCGTGTCATTACGATTTCTTGAGTCATGTTGACGGCAGTGAAGGGACTTGAGCTAGAGTTCGTCACGGCCACGCTAGCTGGAGATTCGTCTGTAAAAACTTGCATTTGTGGTCACAGAGGTGCCTGTGCTAACCTTCCTATGGTGTAGAAATATACCTAGTTGGATGAATCTTATTGTGGCTAGCTGGTCTAGTGGCTAACGCGACGGGCTGGAGTTTTGAGACTCTACGACCGCGGGTTCAATCCCGGCCGGGGGTATGGTTTCTCTCAAGCAGTACATACCAAGCAAGAGGAAATGCTTTGTTTCAAAGTTATTTGTAGTGTGTGATTGCAAAACTGGTCTGGTTTTGGATATAATTGTGTACACTGGCAGTAAAACATTACAAGATACCAGGAAGTTACTGGGTATCTCTGGTGATGTGGTTAGAACAATGATGGAACCATATCTTGGTAAGGGGCATATTTTATATACTGACGACTGGTACACAAGCCCTTTACTCAGTGATTTCTTGCAAGTGAACATGACAGATGTGTGTGGCACAGTGCATGGAAATCGTAAGCATATGCCTAGGTTCGACGCTGGCACTCGTAGAGGTGATGTTCAGGTGTTTGCTGCTAATGGCATCATGGCATTTCGTGGCATGACAAACGTGGTGTCACACTGTTGACACTAGTTCACCGACACGAAATGGTAGACAGCGGCAAGCAGAATAGAGAGACCAATGAACCCATTGTAAAACCTGCAGCTGTGATGGATTACAACCTCAATATGCAGTTAGTGGACAAATGTGACATGCAGATTGCGTTTGCTGATTGTGTCCGCAAGAGTTATAAGTGGTACATAAAACTATTATTCCATCTTCTTGACATTTCCATTCTGAATGCTTATAATATGTATAAGTTGAAGACCAAGAACAAACCCAAATATGGTGAATTTTGTTTTTCAGTCATCAGACAAATAATATTCAAGTACCAAAGAACAACACTTGCAATAGACCAGCGCCCACGAAATTATCACACAGCCCTCTCGTCTGAGGCCTGGTGATCACTACCCTATACCACTGCCTGCTACTGCTTCTCAAGAAAAATGCTTAGAAGAGAGGCGTTTTGTCTGTGGACATACCACAAAACGCCAGTGTAAAACACCATTGTGTTTATACCCATGTTTCAAAGAATTCCACAATTTTTTTTTTTCGAATATTTTGCGACACCAGGAGACACTTCAGGATTGGGGCTTGTGACAGTCAAAGGGTTATAGGTTTAGAGTTTCCAACATCTACATCATGATACCCTAGTGTACATTTTTTTGGAACATCCAAAAAGATATCAGGGTAAGATTGTAGGAGCGCAGTTAACCCTTTGAGGGCTTTGGCCGTACTAGTATGGCTTACGACCCAGGGTTTTTGACGTACTAGTACGCCTAAATTCTAGTACCCTCAAGTCTGGTGAGAGAAGGCTGGTAGGCCTACATATGAAAGAATGGGTCTATGTGGTCAGTGTGTGCAGTATAAAAAAAATCCTGCAGCACACAGTGCGTAATGAGAAAAAAAAACTTTGACCGTGTTTTTGGAATAAAACAGCGACTTTGCACTGTATTTTCGTATGGTATTTATTGTTGTATTCTACTTTTCTTGGTCTCATTTTATAGAATGGAAGACATATTACAAAAACTGAGATGATTTTGACTGGTTTTACAATGAAAAGTACCTTGAAATTGAGCGCAAAGTAGCAGAAACGTTTGATTTTTATCAAAGTTCAAAAATAAACAAATCATGCCAAGCGTCCAATACACGTCAACTGGTGAGTCTAATATTCTTTAACAAGTACACTGATATTATTTATACCATTTCGACACTAGTGCAGTAGTCTGCATAACAGTAAATCTTCTATTTTTTGTATTAATAAAAATTCAAAGTGGAAAGCCAAAGAAATATAAGAGGGGCCTGGGGATGTGACTAACGAACAGAGAACTTGTTATTTTAGTGCCAGGAATGTCTTTCTTGTTTATTCTGGATCCTATTCGGAAATTGGCATCTTTTGAAACTTGTGTGAAATTGGCAAAATTGCTAAATTCTGACCATTTTATTGGATAGTTGAAATGGTAAATGGGTGGTTTCTTGTACTCATTCGATAGAAAAAATGGAGTTCTAGCAAAATAGTTATGATTTTTGTCAACTAGTACATTGGAATTGGCCGAAAATAGGGCTCAAAATGGGCAAAATCGCCAATGCGCAAACATAGTCGAGACTGCTAACTTCGCGAGAACATAATTCCGTAAGTTTTCCATCAAATTTCATACTTTTGTTGTCATTATGATCGGGAAAAGATTCTCTGTCTTTTCATAAGAAAAAATAATTTTTTTTTTTTTTTGAAATTTGGCCGACCCTGAGAACAAGTTTCGGAGAGGGCCTGTCGACCCTCAAAGGGTTAAACTTATTACTTGATTTTTAGATAGCCCCACCATTAAAGGGCTAGGGTCCTTGAGGAGGACAGAATTTGAAAGCTTTACAATAATCTCAGAAATAGAGTGCAAAGAGTCAGGGTCATCTACAGAGGCAGAGGACAGAGTCATTACTGGGACTTTACCTGGTGTATAAATGCTTTAATTTGATTACTGTGGTAAGTTTTTGTTTTTGAGGTCTTGTCAAGGGGAGACACGACATAATTACATTAGATAATTTACTTACAATTTGCATAGGTCCCGTAAATCTAGCTTTTGAGGTGTGGCCAGGTATAGGTTCCTGTACCAGCATCTTGTCTCCTGGATGGTAGGAGCAAAACTTTGAATTTCTGCTTACCTCTGTTTCATCGTGTTTTGAACTGCTTTTAAGTTAGCCTTAGCCAACTGACGTGCCACCTGCAACCTTGAAGAAGGGTTGTAGATTGTTAAGCAGACATCTTCTCCCATCCATCCTTCCTTGAGCACCCAAAGAGGACCTTGTACATTGTGCCCAAAGACCAGCTCAAACGGACTATACCCGTAGACTCCTGCAGTTTCCCTTATTGAAAACAGCAACAAAGGTAGTGATTCATCCCAGTCTGTAGGAAAATTCATACAAAAAGTTCTTATCGTTGATTTTAACGTCTGATGGAATCTTCCAAGGCGCTTTGGGACTGAGGATGATAGGCAGTGGATAAGTTGTGAATTAGCCTAGTTAATGCTTCCCTAAATGCTTTGGCAGTGAAGTTAGTACCTTGATCACTTTGAATAGATTTAGGAATGCCAAAGCAAGATATAAACTTAGTTAAAGCTTTAAGAATTGCTTTAGTATAAATCCTTTGACTGTCGCAACCCAAATCCTGAGGTGTCTCCTGGTGTTGAAAAATTTTGAAAAAAACAAAATTATGAAATGATAGAGAATCTTTTCCCAATAGTATTGGCACCAAAAGAACAAAATTTGATGGAAAACTTCGGAATTACGCTCTCGTGAAGTTAGCGATATTTACGAATCTGTGATTTTGCCCACTTTGAGCCCTATTTTCGGCTAATTTCTTTGTTCCATTCAACCAAACTTATAGCTATTTCTTTAGAACTCCATTTGTTCTATCAATTGAATACAAGAAACTGCCCATTTACTGATTTCAACTACCCAATAATGTGGTCAGAAATTTGCAATTTGGCCAATTTCATGCAAATTAAAAAATAAGTCAATTTCAAAATAGGGTCTAGAATGAACAATGAAGACATTCCTGCTCTAAAATAAAATTTTTCTTTGTTCATCAGGGCACATCTCCAGCCCTTCTGATATAATCTTTCTTCTATTTTGAATTTTTATTCAAACAAAAAATAGAAGATTTACTGTTAGCAAACTACTGCAACATTATAATAATTGTAAAAATTTTTAATTTAAATTCATGACTGTAAAAAAAATTGGCTTTTTGGGACATTTTTTGGGAAAATTACATCATTTGTTTACCTTGAAAAACGGAAAAAATCAAACTTTTAAACCACCCTGAGCTCTATTTAAAGGTTCTTTTAAATAGTAAAAAAATAAAAAAAACAACTCTAATTCTATAAAAATTTTCCATTTTTGTCAAATGAGACCAAAAAACGACAAAAAACCATAAAAACTTTTAACAAAAATTACCTACAAATTTAGCGTTTTTATCCAAAAACACGTTCAAATTTTTTTTTTCCCCCATCCCACGCGTGCTGCGGGATTTTTTTTATAGGTTCCCACTGACCAAAAACCGACCAAATTCCTCCATTTCTCCGGCTTGATTTGAAGCCGCTAGTATTTTTGAGTATGTATACGTCAAACAGGGTGGCCCCCGTAAGAAACGTAATATACCACCAAACAGTCAAAGGGTTAATACACCCGCATGGTAATTGTTTCGGGGTTCTAGTTACCTACCCCCTTTTTGGTAAAAAAGTATGTTTCCCCCAGATTTGGGACTTGGGAAAGGGGACCTACAAAACCCTATAATTAATCTCAAAAAAAGGGTTTCTACATCGCCGGGTTTATGGATGGGGAGGGGGCAGGTGAAATTTGGGGGTGCCCCGGGTTTTCCCTACTTGTAAACATTCTCTACAACAGCGTTAAAATTTCCCTTTCACCTTCCTGCCTTAATTTTGGGCCCAAAAAGAATTCTTTCAATATTCAAATACAGGGTTTTAGTATTTCCTAAGTGGCCCCCTTAAAATAAAAGGGGTTTTTAGCAAAAAAACCCCAAAAAATTTTTTCAGGTTTTAAATTTTTTGAACTACAAACCCTGCCCTGACTGTTCCCTTTCCCCCTTTACCTCCTTCCCAAATTTTTCAGTGCAAAATTAAGTAGTTTTTTTTAAAATTTTATATTTGGGGGATCTAAAAGGTTTTCCCCAGGGGCTGCCTGATAACCCGAAATTTAATATGACCCCTTTTTCACTGTTCCCTCGAAAGGTTTAGCCACTGGGGCAGGGAAAAACAGAGAAAATTGTGAAAATTTCCCCTGCAACCCTGGAATAGGAAGGCTTGTCGGGGTTCTGATAAAAAAAATTTAATGAGGTCCTGGCCATTTTATTTTCATAAAACAATTTGGCTATTCCGATTTCAAGTTGTCCAAAATAGGTTAGCTTTCCCCCACCCGGATAACTCTGGGATTTTAACCCCGAGTTATGGCCAACATTGGAGATAAATTTAAAACATTATTGGTTCAAACACGAAATACAAAGTGGTAATGTTATAACCCAGTAATAACACTGCATCTTTCTTTGGGAAAAATCCATCAGATACCCACGGGTCAAATATCCAGTGAAAATACCTGCTCGGCATGTATTTTTTTATGAAAGGGGGGCCCGAAAACACTGCCCCTCCAAACCTTCTAAAAATGAAGGATTGTAATAAAAGAAAGGGGAATTACTCCCCTTTTTATAAGTGGGGAAAATTTTCTCCAGAAACCCTAAAGGTTCTGACTTAAATTTTTTCTTTAATTTTCCCTAAAGTGTTTTTTTTTGACACGAACTATAATAGGGGGGCCTTCCCTTCTCTACTTTTTTTTCAGGCATAACTTTTAAAAATTTTTTCCCAATGGTTGGGGTTTACATCTCCCCTCAACATTTGGGGGTTTTCAGTTTAAAGCGGCTTCACACATTCGCAATTCCCCCCAACCCCAAAATTTCCCGCTCCCAAATCATATTTAATTTTAACCGCCACGATCCTTCCCACCCTCCCCCCAACCCCTGCAACGGGGCAGCCAGCCCTCCCCCCAAACTTTTGGTGATTGTTTTGTTTTTTTCATTTTTTGCTTTTAAAAACAAACAGAAATAAATAATGAAAAACCCATCCATGACGCATATTAGAAGCTATTAGGAAAAAAGGTATTGGAAAAGGGGACATTTATTGTTTACTCTTGAACACAGCAAAAAAATCAAACATTTCTGCTACTGCTAATAATAATAATAAAATAAATTAAATATTAATAATAATAATAATAATAATAATAATAATAAAAAATAATAATAATAAAAAATAATAATAAATACGATAGAATTGAAGAAGGAAAAATTTTACAAAAAATTTTTAGGGTTTTAGGCAGTGGTGGAGGAAGTGGTTGAAAGGGAGCGTCAAAATGGGGTTTTTTTATTTTCTGGAGTGAGTATTTGTCTCCGTGCTCTTCCAAACATTTTACAAAAATTTTTATTGTATTTGGGGCTTTTTAATTGGGGTGTGACTGGGGTGGTTGAGGGAGTGGAAAAGGCAGTGATAGAGGCAGTGGTAGAGGCAGTGGGTGAGGGAAAATGGGTGATGCAGTGGGGGAGGCAGTGGGAGAGGCCCGTGTTAGGGGGCAGGAAAAGTTTCAGTGGGTGGGCAAACAGTTGAAAGGGAGTGGAAAAGGCAGTGGAAAAAGGGAGTGGGTGAGGCAGTGGGAGAGGCAGGGGATAGAGGCAGGGGGTTTAGGCACGTTGAGGCATGGGTAGGCAGCAGTTGAGGCAGTGGTAGAGGCAGTGGGAGAGGCAGGGGGGAGAGTGGAAAGGCTTTGATAGAGGCAGTGATTTTACTAAAATATAGGGTTTTAAATAATAATAGTACATTATGAATTAAAATTTATTATTAAATTTTTATTATTATAAATGTTATTAAAATTAAAATGGGACTATTATTAAATTTTTTATTAAATTTTTTTATGGATGAAAGGTTTTATTTAGTAGGGGCCCAGGATGTTCCCTTTTTTATAAGGGGCAACTGAAAATAACGGATCATTATTTAGTTTTTTTTTAGGCTACAGTTAGAGAAAAAAAGGGAGATGGGAAAAAAGGAAGGGGGCAACAACAAAATAAGAAGGGGGTGAAAGTGTATAAACTAAGGGAGGAGGGAATTTGGGGGAGGAAAATTTAAACGACTGTTGGCCCGAAAAGGGGGGCTAGGGGCAAAAATGAGTAGTGGGGGGGTTGAAGGGGTTGGGAAAATTTTAAAAAAAGCATATTAAATGTGGGGGGAGAAGTTTTGTGGGTTTTAGGAGGGGGGGGCAGGGGAAAAGGAGTGAATTTGGGGGAATGAAGAAGTAAAGGGTTTGATAAAAAAAAAAAAGTTACTTATGAGAGGTTTTTTTTTAAAAGCAGAAGGTTTTTAAGAAAGCAGAGTAAAATGGACAGAAAAGAAAGGTGAAGAGAGTGGTGAGGGGGGCAAAAGGGGAGCAGATGATAGAGTGGGGAGGGGACTGTCAAAAATTTTAAAAAGAAAATAAGAAAAATTTTTTTGGGGTATTAAACAAGTTTAAAAAAAACCCAGGGAAAGTATGGATTTGTCCCGTTAAAAAAAAGATAGGGGAGTTAGTAGATGGGGAGAGGGGTATTGGGATAAAAAGGGGGAAATATTTTGAGGAACTTTTTAAAAGGGTTTAGGAGAAAAAGGGGGGTGGGAAAATTTTAAAGCACTGGTCAGGGAGGTAAAAACCATCTTTTAGGAGTGAAGAAAGCAGAATTTTTAACTGTAGTGGAGGTACGTGAGGCAAATTTCATAGAATGAAAGGGGGTAAAGCAGCTGGAACGATGGGATCAAGACAGAAATGGGTTTAAAACGGGGGGGTATAGTGTTGGAGTGGGTTTGGGACTTTTGTTTAATAAATGTAGAAAGAGGGGAAGGGACCTAGGGAATTTGGGGGAGGGGCATGTATAGTCCCTTTATATAAAGGGAAAGGGGAAAAAAAGAATTGTAAAAATTATAGATAATAAGTTTTTTTGAGTATACCAGGGAAAAATGGGATGGTAGGGGTTTAATTTAAAAATTAGAGGTAAACAGAATGTAGGGTTGCGGATGAGCAAAAAGGTTTTTAGAGTGGGTAAGGGGGAATGTAGATCCAATTTTTTTAAAATTGAAAACAAATATTGAACAGTATTTTAAAATAAAGGAAAGGGGAAATTTTTTTTGCATTTTATGGATTTAAAAAAGGGGATAAAATAGAAATGGGTAGGGAGCAATGTGGCAGATGTTTGGAAAATTTAGGAATTGGGTGGTAATTTCTAAATGCTGTAAAAAATTTTTTTTGGGATATGAGGCCCGGTTAGGGTGTGAAGAAAAGGGAGACCCACTTTCCCGTAAAAGTATTTTTTAGAAAAGGATTTAAAGTCACCATATTATTTAATTTTTTTTTTTTATAAACACACTGGCCGATTCCCACCAAGGCGGGGGCCCGAAAAAGAAAAACTTTCACCATCATTTAAATTTCCCTCACTGTCTTGCCGAAGGGTGCTTTTCACTACAGTTTTTTAAAATGCAACATTAAACCCCCCCTCCTTAAAATATTTAAAAGAAAGGGGGTTTTAAAAGAAGTAAATGCCCAGGGTGTTTGGGAGAAGGGGGGGATTAAAAATTTTGGGGAATCAGATTCAAAAAGGAATTAACACAGTTACTTTTTGCTGATGATACTGTGCTTATGGGAAATTCTAAAAAAAAATTGCAAGGTTAGTGGATTAGTTTGGGAAATGTGTGTAAAGGTAGAAAGTTGAAAGTGAACATAAAAAGAGTAAGGTGATGGGTATCAAATGATTTAGAAAAAGAAAAATTGGATATCAAATTGGGGAGGAGGAGTATGGAAGAATAAATGTTTTCAGATACTTGGGAGTTGACGTGTCGGGGGATGGATTAATGAAGGATGAGGTTAATCATAGAATTGATGGGGGAAAAAAGGTGAGGGGTGCTTGAGGTATATGTGAGTCAAAAAAGTTATCAAAGGGAGGCAAAGAAGGGAATGTATGAAAGTATAGAAAGACCAACACTCTTATATGGGTGTGAAGCTTGGGTGGTAAATGCAGCAGTGAGGAACAGTTGGAGGCAGTGGAGATGCCCTCAAAGGGGCAAATTGTGGTGTAAATTTTTATGCAAAAATTCGGAGTGGGGAAATTGAAAGGGTGGAGTTAATAAAAGTATTAGTCAAGGCAAAAGAGGGGTTGTTGAGGTGTTTGGTCATTTAGAGAGAATGGATCAAAGTAGAATGACATGGAAAGCATATAAATCTATAGGGGAAGGAAGGCGAGGTAGGGGTCGTCCTCGAAAGGGTGAGAAAAGGGGGTAAAGGAGGTTTTGTGGGCAAGGGCTTGGACTTCCAGCAAGCGTGCGTGAGCGTGTTAGATAAGAGTGAATGGGGACGAATGGTACTTGGGACCTGATGATCTTTGAAGTGTGAGCAGGGTAATATTTAGTGAAGGGATTCAGGAAACCGGTTATTTTCATATAGTCGACTTGGGGTTCTGGAAATGGGAAGTACAGTACAATGCCTGCACTTTAAAGGAGGGGTTTGGATATTGGCATTTGGAGGGATTGTTGTGTATCTTTATACTATATGCTTCTAAACTGTTGTATTCTGAGCACCTCTGCAAAAACAGTGATTTATGTGTGAGTGTGGTGAAAGTGTTGAATGATGATGAAAGCATTTTGTTTTTGGGATTTTCTTTCTTTTTTGGTCACCCTGCTTCGGTGGGAATGGCCAACTTGTTTTAAAAAAAAAAAAAAAAATGTTAGTAAATACCACCTGCCTCACCCACTGCCTCTACACTGCCTCTACCACTGCCTCAACCACTCCAGTCACACTCGATCTACCAAACATCAAATACAATAATTATTGTGAAATGTTTGGAAGAGCACGGGGACATACCCCACTCCACATAAACAAAGCCACTTTGACGCTGCGTCAAACCACTCCTCCACCACTGCTTCAACCCTCGTATTTTTGTACAATTTCCTTCTTCAAATTTTATCGTATTTATTATTATTATTATTTTTATTATTATTATTATTTAAATTTAAATTAATTTTTATTATATTAATATTATTATTATTATTATTAGCAGTAGCAGAAATGTTTGATTCTTTGCTGGTTCAAGAGTAAACACATGATGTCACCTTCCAATACCTATCCGAATAGCCATTCCAATATGCAGTCATAAATGGTTTTACATTATTTATACGTACTGTATTTTAATAGCAAATAATGAACAAAAAAAACACTCACCACACAGTGGTGGAAGGCTGGCTGCCAGTTGTGGGGGTCGGAGGGAGGGTAGGGACTTGCAGGGGTGGAGGCAGTGTATTTAATAACATACATTTTTGTTTAGGCATAACGTATGTATTTAGTACAATTCACGACGTTTTCCTGTATTTTATGATTATTCATGGTTCAACAAGTTAAGGAAGCATTATTGTATTTTATTTCCCTACAATATATTGGGGCAAACCAAACATTCACGGTTTTTCAACATTCGCGAGGCTCTTGATCCCCTAACCCTCGTGAATGTTGAGGGAGACCTGTATTTGGGCAGTTAGGACGAATGTGGCCTGATTTATTACAGTGGTAGCATACTACCTCTTTCTTGACCTTAGTTTCTTGCTGACTTTGTGGCTGGCGCCACTCTGGGTACTGATATCGTGGCTTACCCGGTTGACCATGAGTTGAGTGACGTGGCTCACCAGGTTGACCATGAGTTTAGTGATGTAGCTTACCAGATGACTTAGTTGGCTGACGTCGTCATTCTCCTTCATCCTGGCACTTCATCCTCGAATCAGGAGTTCTTCTTGGACGATCTCTGCTCATGCCAGGCTGTTGATAAAAGAGATGGGACTGGTCAGGCAAGGAGTCGGTTGGTTTCAAAAGTATCAGCGATTAAAAACTATGAAAAAAGCTAGAGAAACGAAGAAGGCAGCAGCATTGAGGAGGCAGCTGGCTGCCACCCGCCACCACTCTGACTGCTGCCACCACCGCCACTGTGGCTGCCTGCCACCAACCACCACTGTGGATCCTGCCATCACCACCACTGTGGATGCCGCCACCACCACCACTGTGGATGCCGCCACCACCACCACCATGGATGCTGCCACCACCACCACTGTGGATGCCGCCACCACCACCACCACTGTGGATGCTGCCACCCCACCCACTGTGGATGCTGCCACCACCATCACCACTGTGGATGCCACCAACCACCACCACTGAGGCCACAGTGATCACGTTTTCACCTATATATACATCTGTCTTGACCACACCTGTGGTTACATATGTGACAACTTCACCACTAATCATACATAAACACAAGCTAGACGTGGGGTTATGACTGGGAAGATACTAGAGTGGGAGAGTAAACGGCAGATGCTTCTGCCGCTGCTGTGTCGCCATCACTTGCCATATTATGGCCTATTTTTATTCATTCTAGAGTGTATATCATGTTTCTATGTTATTAATATTGTTTATTATGTCATATTAGATGAATTGTGATAGATAACTAAGCTTGTAGGTTGATATTAGCATTATTTTGTCATGCCTCTTGAGAGGCTGGAATGGATTAATTGCATTTCAACTAATTTAAATGAGGAAAATTGACTCAGCATACGAACAACTCAGGATACGAACAAGGTCTCTACGGAACGATTAAATTCGTAAGCCGAGGTTCCACTGTAATCCGTTTCAGACACCCAGAAATATCAACAATTTTTTTTTTTTTTTACCTTAAAGATAGTTACATACACAAAAGAATGAACATTACACATGACACTTACCTTTATTGAAGGCTGTTGTTGTTGGAAGGAAGACAGGGAGGAGGGGAGAGGAAAGACAGGTTATTGTTTAGAAGGTGAATCCCCCTCCATAAAGACTCTAGGTACCAAGTCCTTATCTGGGGTCACTTCCTTCCTTTGTTTTTTACTGTCACTAGGATCAGCTTGAGAGTCACTGGACCCCTGTCGCACAAAATATCTGTCCAGATAGGTCTGTTTCTGGTATCTCTTTAAGATTTGCTTAAAATGGGACATGGCATTGTCATTGTAAAAGCCACCAGCAGGGTGATGTTCCTCCACAAATGAATGCACTTTAGTCCACATTGCACAAATCTCCTTAATCTTTGAAGAAGGCATCTTCTTCCATCTCTCTTCCTCCTCCTCTGAAGCAATTTCTTCAGCTGTGGTCTGTTGCTGTTGCAGTTGAAGCTCTTGCAGCTCATCAATGGTTAGTTCTTCATTGTGGTCCTCCACCAACTCTTCCACATCCTGGCCACTCACATCCAACCCCATGGAATTTCCCAATGCCACAATTGATTTACACAACAGGTGTAGGGTCAAAGGGTCAGCCTCAAACCCTTCAAAACTCTTCTTTTGGACACCATCTTGACACTATTTTCTCCAAGCAGAATTCTCGTTCTGGAAGTCGCTCCCTGCCAAGCCTTATCTATGAGGCCTATGCAGTGGAAGATGTTGAAATGATTCTTCCAGAACTCGCTTAGGGTCAATTCAGAGTCCAAGGTTATGTCAAAGCACCTTCGAAACATTGCTTTGGTGTACAGTTTTTTTGAAGTTTGTAATAATCTGCTGGTCCATTGGCTGGAAAAGAGGAGTGGTGTTAGGAGGCAAAAACTTCACTGTTACAAAACTGAATTCCTTAGACAATTGGTCTTCCAAGTCTGGAGGATGATCAGGAGCATTGTCCATTAATAGGAGGCACTGGAGTGCAATTTATTATCCGGGAGGTATTTCTTCACACTCAGGCCAAACACCTCGTTGAACCATTCACCCCCTTTCGCAACATCAGCTTCCATGATTTCATTTCTCTTTGCCACAATGGAGCTGATTGTTGATGGTGACTTTCCCGTACATCCTGCTGAGTTCAGCAATGCGTAGCCATTATCATATTTTCTTAGAATTTCTTTTTTCAATTCTACGGTGTTCTTCACTTTCTTTACCAAAGCAGTAACACTACGAGCTTTCTTTGGGGCCATGGTCACTTATTTAGCAGTCACATACAATAAACAAGTGACAAAGACAATGGATTATTACGAAATGTTTTGTATGACCTGACTGGATATGTTTACTCACCGAGAAACAACGCTACAACTGGCTGAGAATGGTATGGAGGCGGCTTTGCACGCTCGGTACTGGACAGCTTCTGTACGAATAACGAAAACTGAGGTAATTGACGAAAACGGAGCCAAAAAATTGACGAAAAAGTTGGCCCAAAACCGAAATTGACAATAACGGAGATCATTGAAAATGGAGGGTCCACTGTACTAGTTTGTGGATTAGCAGATGTTTTAATAGACTAGGGGTCATATAATATTTGGGGGAGTTGCTTCATACTGATTAGAAGTGTGGTGTTTAATTTTGAGAGATGAAATGATTTTTTAAGCGTAAGCCTAAAACTTGTATGCAGTTTGGGGAATCGTTTACCTGTGCAGGAAGTGAATTCCAGATCTTCAGGCCCTTTATGTGCATTGCATTTTTGCATAGTGTGAGACTGACACGAGGGATATGAAAGTGTGCTTTGTGTCTTGTATTATGACTGTGCATTCTGTTGTAGCTATCAAGGAGAAGTTTAAGTGCAGGGTTTATATTGAAGTTTAATGTTCTGTACATATATAGGCACAATAATATGAGTGTATGTCTCGTATATTTAGTAGGTTCAGAGTTTCGAAAATTGGTGGGTGTGTTGTCTGGCACAGGAGTTGGTGATCATCTGTACAGCAGCTTTTTGTTGGGTTTAAGGTGTTGGCTGTGGTCGATTGACCATGTCACAAATACTATAGGTGAGGTAGGGATATATTAGAGAGTGGTATAGGGTAAGGAGTGTTGTTTGCAGTACAATTGCTGTATTTTGTAAAGGATGTCATACTGATTTGGAAATTATCTTGGATATATGCTGGATGTGGGAATGAAATTTAAGATTACAGTCAAGGCAAAGATCTAGAAATTTCCCCTCAGTGTGTCTTGTAATGGAGAACTATTTATTAATATGTTAAGTTGCATATTTAAGGCTCTGTTTCCAAACAGCATGAAGTAGGTTTTGTCTATAAGAGAGTGAGTTTGTTGGTCATCATCTAAGTAGAATTTTTTGGCAGCTCGTTGTTGACAGTGTCTCTAAGTATAGCCAGGTTTGAGTGGGAGAAGACATAAGTAGTGTCATCTGCAAATAGAACTGGTTTAAGGAGTTGAGATGCACTGGGGAGATCATTGATGTAGATGAGAAAGAGGAGTGAGCTAAGGACACTACCCTGGGATCACTCCAACAGCTACAGGTTGGGTAGTGATGTTAACTCCATTTGCATATACATACTGGTGTCTGTTGCTAAGATAAGATTGTTGGTAATTGAGAGAATGTGTTCTGATGCTGTAATAGTCTAGTTTTTGGTGCAAGAGATTGTGGTTCACTGTATCAAATGCTTTCCATAGATCTGTGAAGAGCCATAGTGGATATTCATTTTTATTGAGGGCTGTATACAGTAGTTCAAGCATTTGTATGACAGCATCATTCGTACTTTTTTTGGCCTAAACCAAAACTGGCAAGGGTTAAGTATGTTTCTGGATATAAGGTAGGAGTAAAGCCATTTGTGTATTATTTTCTTGAAGATTTTAGAAAGTAAGGGCAAGTTTTGTTATAGGTCTATAGTTTGTTCAGATCAGTTGGATCACCCCCTTTGAGGATTTTGGGGGGACCCCTTGCTGTCTTGAGTATGGATGGGGAAAGGTTAAAGACTCGACAGATTTGTTAAATAGTGTTGTAATAATGGGTGGCAGCACATGAGCTGCTTTTTATGCATGAATGGTGGCAAGTTATTTAGATCTCCTGCTTGTTTTTTAAATGATTTAATGATGAGTGAGATTTCACTAGAATTTGTTGGTGCTAGGTATTGAGTATTTGAGTAGTTACCAGTAAGTTTGTCTTTTAGCTGAGTATTTGAGCTTGGGATTTTGGTGGCTAGCTTTGATTCTACAGTAGACAAGAAGACTAAGTTTGTAGATGAATGGTTCAGAGAACCGACATGTTGATAAATTAGACACATGTGCAACTCTTGGGTATCTTATTGAGGAAACGTTTCGCCACACAGTGGCTTCATCAGTCCATACAAAGGAGAATCTTGAGGAACAGGAGCAGAATGAGGTAATCCTGCCAACGGTTTATAAGCTCCTTCTCAGCACGTATGCCGTATTCTATTCAAGATTGATGGACTGACCACATCGACTCAAGGTTGAGGGACTGATTACCTCATTCTCCTCCTGTTCTTCAAGATTCTCCTTTGTAAGGACTGATGAAGCCACTGTGTGGCGAAACGTTTCCTCAATAAAGATACCCAAGAGTTGTACATGTGTCTAATTTATCAAGACTAAGTTTGTTGGCCATGTTTATAGGCTGTATGTGAGGTCCATCTGGTTTAATCAAGTTTGTCTCTTTGTTTGTAGACAGTTTTCCAGAGCCTGGAATTGCAGAGAAGGTTTTCCAGGTCCTTTTCATATTGCTTTTTTTTTTTTTTTTTTTTTTCAATAAATGCATTTTCATAATACGTTTGCTTTGATTTCCATATTATTTTGTGAGTATTGACGTGTATCATTTAGTCAGTTCTTTAGTAATTAGGACTAATCTGAGCAGCTTTTCATATTGGTGCTTTGTATCAATGGATTTGAGGGTACTATAGTTAGCCATGGGCTGATTAGTCTCTCTGCTGTGATCTGCTTCGTTTTGATTGGACAATGCATGTTGTAGAGGTTTTGGATTTTATGTAAAAAAAATTTTTGACACCTTTGTCAATATTATGGCTGTCTGCTAGCTCTCTTTGCCAGTCAGTGTCACCTATTGCTAATATTTAATTATTTACTGATGACTCGTCACATATGTGAAAAGAGATCTTACTCGAGTCTTGAGGCAGTTTACATAAGTTGGTTATGAAAGGCAGGGTAGTGGTCTGTAGTGTTGTCTGTGATTATACCAGCTGTAGTGGAGATATAGTGTTGGTCCAGATATGATCAAGTAAGGCACTTGTCTCGGTGATTCTTGTTGGCTTAGCTATAGAAGGTAGTAGCAAGCAGTTCATAGAGTTTATGAAATCAGTTACTGGAGGGTCTGCTGCTTGGATAAGGTTTAAGTTGAAGTCTCTTGTAAGTATCAGGTGTGTTTATTTATCTCTGAATCAGTTATCATGTTTCTTACGTTATCACTAAAGTCTAAGTATTTGTGTGTGGTAATCTGTAACTGCTCCAACTGTTATAGTTTTTTCTTTTAGGGCTTTTGATGCAAATTTAGCTATTATATATTTACCATTATCGTCCCTGGTACAAGTAAATTTCATACATTCCAGTTCATCAGATTAGTAGATGGCATGTCTCCTCCTAGTTGGTCAGTCCTGAAGTTATGCATTGCTGTGTAACTAGGTATGGTAAATATGTCTGTCAAGTCTTGTTTGTCATCACCTTTACTCACATCTGAGCCCTGACCACGGGAAAATATAAGCTTATACTTACAGCAAGTACAAAGGGAATGTCACCCAAATGGACCAGCCCCAGAGATGGATGGTTGAGGATTGTCAAGGTTTTTGGCCACTAATTGTAATTGCTTTTGACCACTAATTGTTCAGAACATAGAATTCATCTCACTTCCACTTCCATCCATGTTAGAACTGTCACTTTGGAAAAAAGATTCCCAATTCGGTGGGGAGTGAGGTTTTTGCTACCGCAAGGCATAGTGAACAAAGCGTACCTGAGATGGGGTTCCCACAATGCAGTGCAGCGCCCTGATTTTTTTGTTTACAGCGCACACTGACCATGCAGACCAATTCTACTAGATGTAGGCATACCAGCCTTCTCACGCTAAATTTGAAGCCGCTAGAATTTTGGCGCACCACAGCACGGATGCTGACTTCAAAGCTGTAGAAAATATGACACAGATGGTGAAGTGGTTAATGTAGCTACAAACAAGGGGCTTGACCTCGCTTGCAAACTTGTATTCAGGGCTGAAGAATTGTCAAGAAGAAAAAAAATCTTATGAAATTATAGAGAATATTTTTCTGAAGGTAATGAAACCAAAAGCCACAAAATTTAATGGAAAACTTACGGAAAATTACACTCTTGCAAAGTTAGTGGCCAATTTCACTGTTCCGGTTGACCAAACTCGTAGCTATTTTGCTAAAACTTCTTTCATTAATATCGATTGAGTATAAGAAACGCCCATTTACCTATTTCAACTACCCAATAAAGTGATCAGAAATTACTCATTTGGCCAGTTTCACAACAAATTCCAGAAAGGCCGATTTCAGAGTAGGGTCCAGAATAAATAATGTAGACATTCTTGGCACTAAAATAACATTTTCTCTGTTCATTAGTCATGTCTCCAGGCCTCTCTTATATACGCTTTTCTTTTCATTTTGAACTTTTTTTTCACACAAAAGATAAAAGATTTACTTGTTATTCAGACTACTGCATAATGGTAATGATTGTATAAATAATGTCAGTGCATTCGTGAGTGCATATTAGACCATCCAGTTGACATGTATTGGATGTGTGACGTGACTCATTTACTCTTGAACATCGGCAAAAATCGAACATTTTCCACTAATATGAGCACAATTTTAAGCTAATTTCAGTTTGTAAACCATTCAAAATTGTCTCTATTTTTTGTTATATATCTTCCATTCTATCAGTGAGATAAAGAAACTGAGACTACAACCATAAAAACCATACGAAAATACACCGCAAAGTTGCTCATTTAAACCAAAAACATGGTCGCGGGTTTTTTTTCTCATGCACTGCGTGCTGCAGGATTTTTTTTGATACTGTGCACACTGACTATGCAACCCATTCTCTTATATATAGGATTACCAGCTTTATCCCAAAAGACTGGAAAAACTGCTAAAATTTTGGCATAGCATTACGGGACAGACACTGGCTTCAAAACGGTAATATTACGGGACTGACCCCAAAAGGGTTAATGTAGCTACTAGTGGATCTAAGTTCATGGTCTCCTATGGTCCCTTAATGTAGCTCCCAGTGGATCTTATTTTCATGGTCAGTCCCATAAAATTACGGCTTTGAAGCCAGTGTCGTTCCCGTAATACTACAAAATTCTAGCGGTTTCAGATCTTGTGGGAGAAAGCTGGTAAGCCTACATGTGAGAGAATGAGTCTGCATGGTCAGTGTGCACAGTATTAAAAAAAATTCTACAGCAAGCAGAACAAATGATAAAAAGCTGCGACCACTTTTGGTTTAAAACATTGACTTTGCGGTGTATTTTCGTCTTGTATTTATGATTGTATTCTCGATCTGTTCAAATCAAATCATATCAAATCAAAGTTTTTTTCTCTATAAGGATTACAATGCGGGGTTTACAGATTTTGGTTATTGTGTGGTTTTCATGTAATAAAATATGTACTAATTACAGAGGGGGCCACTAGAACACCTAGCAAGGCTAGGCATTTCAGGCAAACTTAGATTAATTCTTAACCCTAAATTATTACAAATTGTGGAGTAAGTTGACTAAATACTAAGTGACTAAATACTAGTTTGTGAGTTTAGCAATGTGAATACTTTTGTTTTGGCACAATACATATGTTTCTATATTGAGTATCACAGGCAAAATTGTGGCTAGTTAGGAATCATTATTTTAAGATTAAGATACGTGTTTCTGTGCTTATAGTCAAATGGGTGAGTGAGTGAGTGAGTGTAAGTGTGAACCACCAGGTGGTTTTTATGTAGTTAGTTGACGGGGTGTATCAGGGAGATAAGATGTTTTCTAACGGGAGTTTTGAAGGTGATGAATGTGTCTGCAGTTCTAGAGTTTTCAGGTAGGGTGTTCCAGATTTTAGGGCCTTTGACATACATTGAATTTTTGTAAAGGTTTAGTCGGACACGGGGAATGTCGTAGAGATGTTTGTGTCAGGTGTTATGCTTGTGGGTCCTGTCACAACTATCAAAAAAGCATTTTAGGTCAAGGTTAATATTGGAATTTAAGGTCCTGTATATGTAGATTGCACAGTAGTAAGTATGGATGTTGGTCTCATTTGATAGAATGGAAGATATATTACAGAAAAAGAGGTGATTTTGAATGGTTTACTGGCTAAAGTAGCTTTAAATTGAGCTGAAATTAGCAGAAATGTTAAATTTTTAACAATTTTCAAGAGTAAACAAATCACGTCATGCGTCCAATACATGTCACTGGTGGGTCTAATATGCAGTCACAATGCACTGGTATTATTTTTACAATTATTACAATTATGCAGTAGTCTGAATGACAGTAAATCATCTAATTTTTGTGTGAATACAAATTTAAAATGAAAAGCAAGCATAATATTAGAGGGGCCTGGGGACGTGATTAAAAACAGAGAAAATGTTTATTTTAGTGCCAGGGAAAAACTAATTGTTTATTTTCCCCG
>NW_026503044.1:0-19212 GCF_026875155.1 Cherax quadricarinatus
GTCAGTCATCCTTTGTATGGACTGATGAAGCCACTGTGTGGCGAAACGTTTCCTCAATAAAGATCCCCAAGAGTTGCACATGTGTCTAATTTATCAACATGTAGTAGGCACATGAATAAGTATGGATGTTCTTAATGGCGAGCAATTTTAGACTTGAATATTGGTGAAGTATGCTCTCGGGAGTGGGAATTTGTTATTCCTGACTGCTGCCTTATGCTAGGTTATTAGTGGTCATAGGTGATTTAATGTTGTTGATCTCCATGCACAAATCCCATATGCGAGATAAAAGTAGATGAGTGAATGATACAGTGTAAGGAGAGCTGATTGTGGAACATAGTACCGTATCTTGATAGGTATTTTCTTGGAAATTTGTTGTACGTGTGTCTGGAATTTGAGGCTACTGTCAAGGTGGATTCCTAGAAATTTTCCCTCTGTGAGTCTTGTGATGGGTGATCCGTTTAGCATTATGTTACGTGGAACATTTGCAGCTCTGTTTCCAAACTGAATGAAATAAGTTTGGTCAGTATTGAGGGTAAGCTTATTTGTCATCATACCGGTAGATATTTTCTGCAATTCAGCATTAACAGTGTTAGCCAGTATGACTGGGTTTGGGTGAGAGAAGACGTATGTTGTGTCGTCTGCAAATAATATGGGTTTGAGTAGGTGTGATGCATTCTTTAGGTCATTGATGTAAATGAGAAAAATGAGTGGTCCAAGGACACTCCCTTGTGGGACACCGACTGTGTTTGGTTGAGTGGAAGAGTTTGCACCATTTGCGTATACATGTTGCCTTCTGTTACTAAGGTATGACTTTAGGTAGTTGAGGGAGTGACCTCTTATACCATAGTGTGTTAATTTAATGTGCAGCAAATCATGGTCAACTGTATCAAAAGTTTTACACACACACACAGTGAAGAGGCGGGCCAGGAGCTAGGACTCGACCCTGCATCCTCAACTAGGCGAGTACAACTAGGTGAGTACACACACACACAGATATACAAAATAACTATGGAGGGAGTTGAATAATAAATGTAGGCCTTTCGTGTTGCAATCAACACATCAGGAACTTGCAAAGTTGCAAAAATGAGTAAGAAATCTCAGCAGATTCGTTCCAGGGGACGCTTGCTATGACTAACGGTAGGAGGAGAGGCGGGAAGCATACAGTGCCCAGGCACATGAGTGCCAAGTGCCAGAGAGTTTCAGTATTATAAGAACTAAAGTCAGCTCACAAGGAAAGGTATTGGAGTAGTTAACTAGGAAATAAACATTGGTAACATAATGGTTACCAAAATTATCAACCGGTCTTCAGAACAATATAGAGGACTGACCTTTCTGAATATGGATGTGTCTGGTAACTGTCTGAGGGAAATGATACACCTTTAAGGAAATCGGGCCCGGTGGCCTGGTGGCCCGGTGGCCTGGTGGCTTAAGCTCCCACTTCACACACGGAGGGCCCGGGTTCGATTCCCGGCTGGTAAAAACATTTCAACACGTTTCCTTACACCTGTTGTCCTGTTCACCTAGCAGCAAATAGGTACCTGGGTGAACCTGGGTTTAGTCGACTGGTGGTGGGTCGCATCCATGGGGGACAAGGATTGAGACCAACACAATGGAAAAAGATAGACAGTCCCGATTGACTGCACTGACTTCTTGGTTATCCTGGGTGCTAACCCTCCGGGTTAAAAAATCCGAACGAATCCTTATCTCTTATCCAATCTTAAACGGCAACTCACATAAACGGTAACTAATGGTCGAGCCCAAAAGGGGATACCATCCCCAACTCTAATTTCCTAGCCAAAGGCGCCGCTAGGGTTTGTGTCACCGAGGTGGATTTACTTTGGCGTCGCCTCCCGTGCAATCCAAGGGGGTGGGGAGATAGGGATAGTAAAACTCCCAGTTACCTCACTGCTGCATAGACCGTTACATCACTGCTGCATACCAGTTTACATCACTGATGCATACCAGTTGACATCAACGATGCAACCTGTTACAGCACTGCTGCGACCATTTACACTCACTGCTGCATGACCAGTTACATCACAGCTGCAGACCAGTTTCATCACTGATGCATGACCAGACTTCACTCTGCATGACCATTACATCAACTGCTGCATGACCAGTCCACACCAACTGCTGCCATGACCAGTTACACTCACTGCTGCATGACCAGTTACTTCACTGCTCTGCATGACAGATTTACATCACTGAGCAATGACCAGTTTAACATAACGGCTGCATGACCAGTTACACCACCTGCATGAACCATTACATCGTATCACTGATGCAAATACCCGTTACATCACGCTGCATGACCAGATTTAAATCACTGCTGCATGACCAGTTACATCACTGATGCATGACCAGTTCATCACTGCTTGCATGACCATTACATCACGGCTGCATAACCAGTTACTCACTGCTGCAATGACCATTACATCACTGCTGCCATGACCAGGTACATCACTCTGCCATGACCAGTTACATCACTGCTGCTGGACCATTACTTCACTGCTGCATGAACCATTTACATCCACTGCTGCATGACCATTACTTCAATGCTGCATGACCATTTACACCACTGCGCATGACCAGTTACATAAATGATGCATGACCCATTACATCTCTGATGCAGACCAGTTACATCACTGCTGCAGGACCATTACGTCACGGCTGCATGACCAGTTACATCACTGCTGCATGACCAGTTACATCCACTGCGCTTGACCAGTTACATCACTGCTGCATGACCATTACATCACTGCGGCATGACCAGATACATCACGCTGCATGACCATTAACTACCACTGCTGCATGACCAGTTACATCACTGCTGCAATGACCTGTTACACACTGCTGAAGGACCAGTTACACCACTGCTGCATGACCAGTTACATCACGCGCAATGAACCAGTTACATCACTGCTGCAGGACCAGTTACTTCACGGCTGCATGACCAGTACATCACTGCTGCATGACCAGTTTACATCACTGCTGCATGACCAGTTACATCACTGCGGCAATGACCAGTTACATCACTGCTGCAAATGACCATTACATCACTGCTGCAATGACTAGTTTACATCACTGCTGCATGACCATTACATCACTGCTTGCAGGACGTCAGTTACATCAACTGCTGCATACCAGTTTATATCACGGCTGCATGAGCAGTTACATCTCTGCTGCACTGACCAGATTAAACCACGGCTGCATCCAGTTCTACAATCACGGCTGCATTACCTTACACCACTGCCTCATGAACAGTTCCAACACCACTACCGCATACCAATTACATCACTGCATGCATGACCAGCTTACCTCACTGGCTTGCATGCACCAGTTTTACTATTCACTGCTAGCATGACCAGTTAAGAAACCACTGCTGCATGACCAGTTACATCACTGCTGCATACCAGTTAACATCACTGCTGCATGACCAGATTACACCACTGCCTGCATGACCTGTCTAACATCACTGCTGGCATGACCAGTTACATCACCGCTGCATGACCAGTACATCACTGCTGCATGACCAGTTACATCACTGCTGCAAATGACAGTTACATCACTGCTGCATGACCAGTTACACACTGCTGCCATGACCCTTACCTCACTGCTGCATGACCTGTTACAACCCAGTGCTGCATGACCAGTTACATCACTGCTGCATGACCAGGTTACACACCACTGCTGCAGGACAAGTTTACACCACTGCCTGCATGACAACTTACCAACACTGATGCATGACCAGTTACATCACTGCTGCATGCCCAGTTACATCACTGCATGCAGGACCAGTTACATCACTGCGCATGACCAGTACATCACTGCTGTCATGACCATTACATCACTCATGCATGACCACTTGCATCACTGCTGCCATGACCAGTTACATCACTGCTGCAAATGACCAGTTCTACACCACTGACTGCGTGACCATTTACATCACTGCTGTATTGACCAGTTACATCACTGCCTCATGACTATTTCATCCGCGCAATACCAGATTACATCACCGCTGCCATGACCAGTAACATCCACTGCGCATACCAGTCATCACTGCTGCAGACCAGTTACACCACTGCTGCATGACCAGTTACACTTCACCTCTGCTGCAATGACCAGTTACATCACAGCTGCATGACCATTACATCACTGATCATGACCAGTTACTTCACTGCTGCATGACCAGTTACACCACGGCTGCATGCATCATGACATCACTGCTGCATGACATACACCACTGCTGCATGACCAGGTACATCACTAGGCATGACCAGTTTACATCACTGCTGCATTGACCATTTTACATCACTCTGCATGAACCAAGTTACATCACTGGGTGCATGACCACAGTTCATCACGCTGCAATACCATTACATCACTCGCTGCATGACCAGATTACAATCACTGCTGCATGACCAGTTTACATCACTGCTGCATGACCAGTTACATCACTGCTGCATGACCATTACATCACTGCTGCATGACCATTACATCACTTGCTGCATGACCATTTAAAAACACTGCGCCGACCATGTTTACATCACTGCTGCATGAACAATTTACACCACTGCTGCAACGACCAGTTCACCACTACCCCCACCGATGACCAGTTAAACATCACGGCTGCTCGACCAGTGACATCCACATGCTGCATGCCAGTTAATTCACTGCTGCCATGACCAGTTAAACCATTCTGCATGACCAGTTTACAATCACTGCTTCATGACCAGTTACATCACTGCTGCATGACCAGTTACTTCACTGCTTCACTGCTGCATGACCAGTTACATCACTGCTGACATGACCAGTTACATCACTGCTGCCCCCCCATGACCAGTTTAACATCACTGCTGCATGAACCAGTTACATCACTGCTGCATGACCATTTAACATCACTGCTGCATACCATTTTACATCATGCTGCAACGACCAATTATCACAATACACCACGCTGCAGACCAGTTACATCACTGCTGCATGACCGTTTTACATCACTGCTGCATGACCATTACATTCCACTGCTGCAATGACCTGTTACATCACTGCTGCATACCATTTTACATCACTGCTGCATGTCCATTACATCACTGGCTCTGCATGACCAGTTAACATCACTGCTGCATGACCAGTTCATCACTGCATCACTGCTGCATGACCAGTTACAATCACGCTCATTGACAGTTACACCACTGCTGCTTGACCATTTTACATCTCTGCTGCATGACCAGTTTTACAATCACTGCTGCATGACTAGTTTCATCACTGCTGCATACCAACTACACCACAGCTGCTTGACCAGATTACATAAACTGGGCTGTATGACCAGTTTACATCACTGCTGCATGACAGTTTCATCATGCTGCAGACCAGTTACATCACTGCTTGCATGACCAGTTACATCACGGCTGCATACCAGTTACTCCACGGCGCATGAACCAGTTACACCACTGCTGCATGACCAGTTC
Source organism: Cherax quadricarinatus (assembly GCF_026875155.1). Taxonomy (NCBI): domain Eukaryota; kingdom Metazoa; phylum Arthropoda; class Malacostraca; order Decapoda; family Parastacidae; genus Cherax; species Cherax quadricarinatus. The sequence goes on from NW_026503044.1 coordinate 5,472, forward strand.
CATCACTGCTGCATGACCAGTTACATAACAACTGCGCATGGCCATTACATCCACTGCTGCATGAACCAGTTACATCACTGCTGCATGACCAGTTACATCACTGCGGCATGCCAGTTTACACCACTGCTGCATGACCATTACATCACTGCTGCATGGCCAGTTACAATACACCACTGCTGCATACCAGTTACATCACTGCTGCATGACCAGTTTACACCACGCTTCCATGACCATTACATCACTGCTGCATGACAAGTTACATCACTGCTGCATGACCAGTTACATCACTGCTGCCATACACAGTTACATACACGGCTGCATGACCAGTTACATCACTGCTGCATGACCGGTTACACCACTGCTGCATGACCAATTATAATACACTGCTGCATGAACCAGTTACATCACTGCTGCTGACCAGTGTGACATCACTGCTGCATAGACCAGTTACATCACTTCCTGCAGACCATATTACACACAGCTGCATGACCAGAACATCACTGCTGCATGATCAGTTACATCACTGCTGCATGACCAGTTACAACCACTGCTGCATCCCAGAGACATCACTGCTGCAAAGACCAGATACACCACTGCTGCATGAACCAGTTACACCAATGCAGCAATGACCAGTTACATCACTGCTGCAATGACCAGCTTACATCACTGCTGCATGGCCAGTACATCACTGCTGCATGACCAGTTTACATCACTGCTGCATGACCAGTTTCATCCACTGCTGCATGACCATTACATCACTGCTGCATGACCATTACACCACTGCTGCATGACATTTACATCCACGCTGCATGACCAGTTAACACCACTGCTCCATGACCAGTTACATCACTGCTGCATGACAAGTTACATCACTGCGGCATGACCAGTTTACATCCACTGCTCATGACCATTACATCACTGCTGCATGACCATTACATCACTGCTGCATGACCGTTGTTATCACCACTGCTGCATGACCAGTTATATCACTCTGCATGACCAGTTACTTCACTGCTGCATGACCGTTACATCACTGCTGCTGAACCAGTTACATCACTGCTGAGGACCCAGTTACACCACTGCTCCATGAACCAGTTACATCACTGCGGCATGACCATTACATCACGGCCGTTGACCATTTTACATACAACTGCTGCATGACCAGTATTTTACTCACGGCTGCATGACCGTTACACCACTGCTGCATGACCAGTTAATATCACTGCTGGCATGACCAGTTACATCACTGCTGCATGACAGTTACTCACTGCTGAAGGACCAGTTTACATCACTGCTGACATGAACCAGGTACATCACTGCTGCCATGACCCAGTTACATCACGCTGCATGACCACATTGTTACAAAGGAATCAACAATGTGTCTAACCGAAGAGGGGTGCGCCGAAAACTAGCGGAAGGTCCTCGATCAAATGACCAAAACCTCCAACTGCGGGTCCATCATATGGCTAAAACCTAACCTAACATTATCAATTTTTCTTAGGCAACCCGCAAGTCCTCTCCGCGCGTCAATAAAATAACTGTTAATATATATCAAGTAATTTTTGTCTGAAAATATAATATCAGCTGTGTTTCATGCAATACCAAAACGGAAGCAATACAGAATCCAGAAACAATACCAGAACCAAAGCAATTACCAAAACCAGAAACAATACCAGAACAGAAGCAATACCAGAAACCCCAAAAGAAGTAATACCAGAACCAGAAACGAACAAACCAGAACCGAGCAGTACCAAACCGAAGTATACCCAGAACCCAAGGCAATACCAAAACCAGAAACTATACCAGAACCAGAAGTAATACCAGAACCAGAAACAATACCAGAACAAAGCAATACCCAGAACTAGAAGCAAAAAATTACCAGAACCAGAAACAATAACCAGAACCACGAAGTAATACCAGAAACCAGAAGCAAATACCAGCAAACCAAAAGCATACCAGAACCTAAGCAATACAAGAACCAGAAGCAATACAAGAACTCCGAACAATACCCAGACCCAGAAACAATACCATAACGGAAGCAATACCAAAACCCGGAAGCAATACCAGAACAGAAACATACAAGAACCAGAAGTAATACCAGAACCAGAAGCAATACCAGAACGAGAATTAATACCAGAACCAGAAACAATAACCAGAACCAATGCAATACCAGAACCAAAGCATACCGAACCAGACACAAAACCAAACCAGAAACAGAACTCAGAACAAGAAGCAATACCAAGAACCAGAATAATACCAGAAACCAGAAGCAAATACCAGAACCAGAAAGTAATAACCAAACCAGAAGCAATACAAGAACCAGAAGTAATACCAAACCAGAAACAATTACCAGACCAGAAGCAATACAGAACCAGAAGTAATTACGAACCAGAAGTAATACCTAACCCAAGAAACAATACCAGAACCAGAAGCAAACCAGAACCAAGAAGTAATAACCTGAAACCATAAGCATACTAGAACCAGAAGCAATACCAAACCAGAAACAATACCAGAACCGGAAGCATTCCAGAACCAGAAGCAATACCAGAACCAGAAACATTAGCAAAACCCAAACAATAACAGAACCAAAGCAAACCATAACCAAAGCAATGCAAGAACCAGAACCAGAAACAATACCAGAACCGGAAGCAACACCAAACCGAAGCAGTACCATAATCCAAAGCCTACCAGAACCAGAAACACTACCAAACCAGAAGCAATACCAGAACCAAAACAATACCAGAACCAAAGCAATACCAAACCAGAAACAATACCAGAAATAGACGCAATACCAAACCAGACCAATACAAAGAACCAGAAGCAACACCAGAAACCGGCAACAATACCAGAACCAGAATCAATACCAGACCAGAAATAATAATACCAGAACCAGAAGCAATACAAGAACCCAGCAAGCAATACCAGACCAGAAACAATACCAGCACCAGCAAGCAATACCAGAACCAGAACAATCCAGAAACAGCGAAGCAATACCAAACCAGATTCAGAACCAAATGATATCAATCCTCAAACAAACTTACGATTCCAACCGCAGTCCCATCTAATCGATACCACTGGAGCAATTTAAACCAAGCCAGCATGAAAAACCAATAACTCCAACAGATCTTGAACTGCAAATACCATAAAAATAAATGTCAGAAATAAAGAATACCAATCACCAGAACAACACTGAACTCAAGAGTCAATACTCATGTGAATACCAAAAAACTCAGGATGGTATTAATCGACAGTAGTGAGATTCGAACCCTATACTTGTTGTGAAGCCACTACACCTCACAACACCACTAAACACCCCACAAACACCACACACCCTCACAAACACCATACACCCTCACAAACACAACCTACAACCCGCACAAACACCACTACACCCTCACAAACACAACTACACCCTCACAAACACTACACCCACACAACACCACTATACCCTCACAAACACCCACTCCACCTCACAAACACCACTATACCCTCACAAACACCACTCCACCCTCACAAACACCACTATACCCTCACAAACACACTACACCCTCACAAACACCACTACAACCCTCACAAACACACTACACCCTCACATACAACCCACTAACAACCTCCAACAAACCCACTACAACCACACAAACACCCACTACAACCTCACAAACACGACTACTCCTCACAAACACCACTACAAACTCACATAACACCAACACCCTCCAAACACCACAACAACCACACTAACACCACTACACCTTCACAAACACCACTACAACCTCACAAACACTACTACACCTTCACAAACACCACTATTCGCTCAAAAAACACCACTACAACCTTACACAACACCACTACAGCCTCACAAAACACCTACACCCTCACAAACACCACTACAACCCACAAACACCACTCACTCCCCTCAAAAACACCACTACAAAACAACCTTACAAACACCACACAGACCTCACAAACACCACTACAAACCGTCAAAAAACACCACTACAACCTCACAAACACCACTACAACCTCACAAACACGACAACAGCCTCACAAATACCCCACTACGCCTCACAAACACCACTCCAGCCTCACAAACCACAAACCGCTCATAAACACCACTATAACCTCACAAACACCCACTACAGCCTCACAAAACAACAATACAACCTCAAAACACCTCACAACGCACAAGTACCACTACAGACTTACAAGCACCACTACATCATTCACAAACACCACTACAGCCTCACAAATACCACTACAGCCTCACAAACACCACTTCAACAACCACAAACGCCACTACAACAAGCCCACAAACACCACCACATGCCTAATTCACAAACACCACTAGAGCCGCACATAACAATCCACACAACAGGCCGCACAAACACCACTAGAGCCCAGAAAACACCAACAAAAAGCCAAGAAACACCATAAGAGCTGCAGAAACTCCACTACAGCCGCTCAACACCACAGCAGCTGAAACACCGCTACAGCCGCACAAACACCACTACAGCCGCCGAAACGCCACTACAGTCCCCCGCAGAAACACTACGAAAGAGTCGCAGAAACACCACTACAGCAGCAGAAACACCACTACAGCAAAACACCCACTACAGTCCTCAGAAACACCACTACGCCGCAAGAAACGCCACTATATCCCGCAGAACTCCACAAGAAGCCGCAGAAACAAACACTACAGCCAGAAACACCACTACAGCAGCAGAAACACCACTACAGCAGCAGAAAACCCCACTACAGCAGAAACACCACTAAACCAGCAAACACCATACAGCCGTAAAACACCACTACAACAGCAGCAGAAACACTACTACAGCAGCAGAAACGCCACTACAGCAGAAACACCACTACAGCACAGAAACACCATAAACAGCAGCAGAAATAAACCACTACAGGCCGCAGAAACACCACTACCGCCTCACTAACCACAATACCTCCAAACAGCCACTAACAACCTCAAAACAGGACTCCATACAGCCGCATAAACAGCACTACAGCCCTCACAAAAACTCACACTACAGGCCGCATAAACAGCACTACAGCCTCACAAAAACCACTACAGCCTCACAAACACCACTACAGTCCTCACAAAACAACCACACAGCCTTCACTAAACACAACTACAACCTTACCAAACACCACTACAACGTCCCACAACTCCACTACAGCCCTCAAAACACCACTACAGCCTACACAAACACCCACTGGCACCCTCACAAACCACCACGTTAGAGCACAACCTCACAACACACCACTACAACCTCATACACCACGACACCTTACAAACACCTCTACAACCTCACAACCACCACTACAACTTCACAACACCACTACAACCTCACAAACACCCTGACAACCTCTCAAACACCTGCTACACCTCTCAAGCACAACTACAACCTCACAAATACCACTACACCCTCACAAACAACCACTACAACCTCACAAACACTCTCTGACAACCTCAACAAACTAACTCCTCTAACAACATCACAAACACCACTAAAACCAACCTCATAAACACCACTACAGTCCTCAAAAACACCACTACACACCTTAGCAACACCACTACAGCCTCACAAGCACCCACTAACAGCCTCACAAACCACAATACATCCTCATAAACACCACTTACAACCTCACAAACACCTCTATAGCCTCACAAACAACAATCCAACCTCACAAACACCACTACCAACCTCACATACACCACTACAGCCCTTACAAACACCACTGGCAGCCTCACAAACACCACTACAGTCTCACAAACACCACTACTGCCTCAACAAACCCCCACTAACAGCCTCACAAACGCCAACGGACAGCCTCAAAAACACGACACAGCCTCACAAACACCACAACAAGCCGAACAAACAACACTACAGCCGCACAAACAACCGCTACAACCGCACAAAACCCGCTACGACGCCGCACAAACACCACTACAACCGCACGCACCAACACCACTAGAGCCTGCACAAACACCACTAAGCCGCAGAAACACCACAAAAGCCGGAGAAAATACCAGAAGAGCGCCAGAAACCCACTACAGCCACACAGACACCACTACAGCCGCGAACACACCGCTAACAAGCCGCACAAACACCACTACAGCCCAGAAACGCCACTACAGTCGCAGAAACACCACAAGAGCAGTCAGAAACCACCACTTCACAGCAGAAACACCACAACAGCAGAAACTCCATTACGTCTCAAAACACCACTCAGCCGCGAAACTGCCACTAGAGTCCGCCAGAAACACCATGCAAGAGCCGCAGATACACCACTACAGCAGCAGAAACACCACTACAGCACGAGAAACACCACTACACAGCAGAAACACAACTAGCAGTTTCAGAAACTCCACGCAGTTGCAGAAACACCACTACAGCCTCACAAAACTACAATTCGACCTCACAAACCACCACTAAAACCTCACAAACACAAGCACCACTTACAGCCGCAGAAACACCACTACAGCCTCAACAAACCATCAAACCTCACAAACACCACTACAACCTCACAAACACCACTACAGCCGCATAAACAACACTACAGACCACCCCCCCTCATAAACACCACTACAGCCTCACAAACACCACTTCGCCACACTAACAACACAACATACAGTACAGCCTCCTAAACACCACGACAGCCGCACAAAACCAACACTTCACCCGCACAAAAACACCAGCTACAACCGCACAAACACCGCTAACAGCCGCACTAACACCGCTACAAGCCTCACAAACACCACTACAGCCTTCCACAAACATCACTACAGCCTCACAAACACCACTACAGCAGCACAAACAAAACTACAGCCTCAACCACTACAGCCGCACACACACCGCTACAGCCGCCACAAACACGACATAGAGCCGACAACCACCACTAAGAGAGCCGCAGAAACACCACATAACCGAGAAACACCATAAAGCTGCAGACACGAGCCACTACAACAGCCGCCAAACGCCTCTACAGCCGCTAAACAACCCCGCTACAGCCGCTCAAACACACTACAGCCGCAGAAACGCCACTACAGTCGCTAGAAACTCTCACAAGAGCCGCAGAAACACCCACTACAGCAGCAGAAACACCACTACAGCAGAAACCCAATACAGTCTCAGAAACACCACTCTGCCGCAGAAACGCCACTATTGTCGCAGATACTACCACAAGAGCCGCAGAAACACCACTACAGCCACAGAAAACTCCACTACAGCTGCAAGAAACTCCAACTACAGCCGCAGAAACAAACACCTCTACAGCCACAAATCACCACTACACAGCAGAAACACTACTACAGCAGCAGCAGAAACACTCATACGCAGCAGAAACACCACTACAGGCAGCAGAAACATCACTACAGCAGCAGAAAACAACCACTTCAGCAGCAGAAACACCACTACATCTCACAACCAACAATACCTCACAAACACCACTGCAACCACCTCCCACCTCTCAAACACCACTACAGCCGCAGAATACACAGTACAGCCCTCACAAACCAAAAGACCTCAACAAACACCACTAAACCTCGCAAACACCACGACTGACCGCACAAACACACACTACAGCCGCACAAAACACCGCACAAATCGCACAAACACCGCCGACAGCCGCACAAACACCACTAAGTTCGCACAAACACTCTAGAGCCGCAGAAACAACCAACTAGAGCCCAGAATCACCACAAAAGCCACAGATACACCACCTACAGGAGCAGAAACGCCACTACAGCAGCAGAAACACCACATGAGCCGCAGAAACACCACTACAGCAACAGCATGCAAAACACCACTACAGCAGCAAAACACCACTTACAGCACAGAACCACCACTATACGCACAGAAACTACCACTACAGCAAGAAGAAAACGCCACTACAGCCACAGAAAACACCACACAACCGCAGAAACACCACTACACAGCCGCGGACGCAACCACTAACAGCTGCAGAACAACCACTACAGCAGCAAAACAACACGAATGCACAGAAACACCACTTCAGCAGAACACCACTAATCCTCAGAAACACCACCTACAGCGCAGAAACGCCACATTAGTCGCCGAAAACACCACAATGAGCCGCGAAACACCACACAGCCACAGAAATACCACTACAGCAACGAAACACTACTACAGCAGCAAAACACCACTACAGCAGCAGAAAGAAGTGCATCACCGACCACTACAGCCACCACAACCCACAATAACGACCCACACAAACACCACTACACCACACAAACACCACTACAGCCCCGCATCAAACAACGAGTACAGCCGCACAAAACACCGCTCCAACTCGCACAAACCCCGCTACAGCCGCCAAACACCGCTCCACCGCCGCATAAACACCACTAGAGTCGCACAAACAACACATAGCCGCTGAAACACCTCTAGAAGCCGCAGATACACCATAAAACCGCAGAAACACCACAAAAGCAGCAGAAACACCACCACATATGCCGCAGAACACAACCACTAACAGCAGCCAGAAACACCACCACAGCCGCAGAAACACCTACTACAGCAGCAGAAACACACTAACAGCAGCAGAAACTCACCACGACAGCAGCAGAAACACCACGAAAGCAGCAGAAACACCACTACAGCCACAGAACCATACCACTACAGCAGCAGAAACACCACTACAGCCGCAGAAACACCACTAAAGCAGCAGAAACACCACTACAGCCACAGAAACACCACTACAGCAGCAGAAACACCACTACAGCCGCATAAACACCACTACAACCCCAGAAACACCACTACAGCCGCAGACACACCACTACAGCCGCAGAAACACCACTACAGCAGCAGAAACACCACTACAGCAGCAGAAACACCACTACAGCCGCAGAAACACCACTACAGCCTCACAAACAACAATACCTCACAAACACCACTACAACCTCACAAACACCACTACAGCCTCGCAAACAACACTACTGTCGCACAAACACCACTACAACCTCACATACACCACTACAGCCTTACAAACACAACTACAGCCGCACAAACACCACGAGAGCCGCACAAACTCCATTGCAGTCGCAAGAAACACCACCAAAGCCGCAAAACGCCACTACAGACAGCCGCAACAAACGCGACTACAGCAGCGAAACACCACTACAGGCAAGAAACACGACTACAGCAGCAGAAACACCACTACAGCAGCAGAAACACCACTACAGCAGCAGAAACACTACTACAGCAGAAACACCACTACAGCAGCAGAAACACCACTACAAGCAGCAGAAAACACAACTACATGAGCAGAACTCAACCACTACAGCTGCAGAAACACCACCACACTACAGCAGCAGAAACACCACTACAGCCGCAGAAATACCACTACAGCCGCAGAAATACCACTACAGCGCAGAAACACCACTACAGCCGCACAAATACCACTACAGCCGCAGAAACACCACTACAGCCACATAAATATCACTACAGCCGCAGAAACACCGTAACAGCCGCAGAAACACCACAGCAGCCGCAGAAACACCACCACAGCCGCTGAAAGGAATTACAACCAGAGAAACACCACTACAGTCGCAGGAACACACACTACAGCCGTTGAAACGCCTACGCTGCGGCGCCACTACAGCCGCACAAACACCACTAAAGTCGCAGAAACACCACAGCTGCAGAAACGCCATTATAGCCGCTGAAACGCCATTACAGCCGCTGAAACGGAATTACAGCCGTTGAAACACCACTACAGCCGCTGAAACGTCACTACAGCCGATGAAACGTCACTGCAGCCGCTGAATACGCCACTACAGCCACTGAAGCGGCCACTACAGCCGCTGAAACGGAACTACAGCCACTGTAACACCACTACAGCCGCAGAAACGCCACTACAGCCACTGAAACACCATACAGCTGAACGCCACTACATCTATCTTACCTAAACACAACTATACACCGCAGAAACACCCTACTGAGCGCTAAAACGCGCCACCTACAGCCACTGAAATACCACTAAAACCCACAGAAACTCCACTACAACCCAAAGGAAAACTACAACTGTGAAAACACTACTACTACAGAAAACACCTCTACAACCAACAGAAACACTACTACAATCACAGAAACAACTACTACAATCACAGAAAACACACTACAATCACAGAAACACTACTACAACCACAGAAACACTACTACAATCACAGAAACACTACTACAACCACAGAAACACCATTAAAACCGTAAAAACGCCACTACAACCATACACTGCCTCTTTCATAATTAATGTCCTATGAAGATTTAAACATCACAGATGGAACCTGCCCCCGTGAAAAGCCTTGATTGTTTATGAGTGGAAAACAAACTCCCGAGTACCGTCATAGAAGCTAAAACGTTGTGTAGTTTTAAAAATAGGTTGGATAAATACATGAGTGGGTGTGAGTGGGTGTGAGTTGGACCTAACTAGCTTGTGCTACTAGGTCGGATGCTGTGCTCCTTCCTTATGTGACGTGTCCCTCACCTCACGAGGTCATTGAGGTTCAGACGATCATTGTCTTAAGCTGGTGGGAGAATTGGAGCTGCCTCGCATAGACCAGTTGGCCTGTTGCAGTGTTCCTTCTTTCTTATGTTCTTAATTAGTATACTTAATTAGTATACTCTTTAATGTGATCTTCCATGATCAATATTTTGAAATTAACTAAAGATAAATTCCCAGTATAATCTTAAATATTTGTTCTTTTGGATCAATGTCCTTAGAACAACAGAGATCCCGGGACGGGTAACTCCATTTGTTGCAATAAGAAATTTTTTTAAGAACTGCAGAATGTGGCCTGTTACCTTTATTCCTTATGCAAACATGATTTGGGATCCGATTATTTAAAGTTTTAGAGTCAGGGGAAATAATTTCACAACATGGGAAACTCCGTAGAATAATATAGCAAATTTATTAAAGTATTTAAATACAATACTTTTCTTCTTTTTGGGAGTTAATGAAAATTAATACTTTGTACAAAAATTTACCATATACATTTAGCAAAATCATGGAATGTCACATTTAAAAGAAGTTTAATTTTTTCTTCCTGAAATTCAGTCTTCAATAACATTTACGTCTTTGTTTAAAAAGACTGTAAACTCAAAAAAAAAAAGGTACAAGATTTAACAAGACCTTTGAACTAGCCGTAAAGTATCTCTTGATTACTGAACTCCAAAAATAAAATATCAAAAGATTTTTTTCAGGTAATGAGGAACAAAGTGAGTCAGCTCTAAGTCCAATTCTCATACCATTTCAAACTGTCATCGTAAGAGCCAATAACGATCATTGTCAGGGCTAGAGGGGGAGCAGACTGCATTGCCAGTTTTTGACGCGTCGCCCGGTTGGACCCTCCCCAACGTCACCAGCCGACAAAAAAAAATTGAACAATTCACCGGATGGTTCCGAACTTAAACCTATCTATATACACAAAAAATCCTCCAAACAATTATAAAAATAGTATAATATTACGACGGGATAAACACAACCTTTAGCACTGTAATTATTGTTGTACCGTGGCCTAAGTAGGATAAACAAAAACCCTTCAAACTTAGCTTAGTGTCAGTACCGGGCACAAATTAGGGTACTTGGGTCGCGAATGATCTTGACCTCGAACTGGAATATTCTCCATTTCCAAAAATAAAATTTAGTAACCCAAAATCTACAAATAATTTTTTCCCTTTTCTGTAGTGTAGTTTACATATAAAAAATATTGAATACAAAGAAACCATTAGAAATTGATGATTTGGGGGCTATTAACCACTTCAAACAAAAACTACTACAATTAGATTACGACTACCACTCCATTACTCACCCCTTCCCCCTTTTTCTTTCTTTGCCTCTGAAACACCCCCCTAGAACTTTAATTCTACAATTCACGGAAACATTTCCCTACTCTTGTTCTTCCCCTTATATCCCGTCCCTGCCCTTCCTCGCCCCATATAACCGGCTCCCTCATTTTTTTGGGGTTAGTGTACTTTGTGAGGTTTAGTTTCCTCTGTGTGCGGGTTACTTTGGTATTAAGTAGTTTTTAATTGTAACAAAAGAAGGTGAAAGTGGTCTATACTTTTTAAGTAAAATATAAGTTTACACTTCAACTGATTCAGTGATTTTCATTAAAGGGGGTTCTTAAGCAGCTTTTAAAGGGGAAAACCAAAATCATCATGTACCAGTAATCAGGGGAAAACCAGTTTTCAGTGAAAAACCCGTAACAGTGAATACCAAATACACATGAAAAACCAATACATCATGAATACCCGTACTCAGGGAATATAAATTCATCAGTAATACCGTACATCGAAATACCCTACTAGGAATACCAGTACATCAGGGAAAACCAGACATCATTAAAACCGTCATAGAAATACCCGTACATCATGATACCAGTCTCAGTGAATACCAGTCATCAGGAATACCATACATTCGTGAAACCGTAAAAATCGAGAATACCCTACATCAGGGGAAACCATTCATCGTGATACCAGATATCAGTGAATACCTACTCAGGGGAAAACCAGACATCAGTGAATCCCCTACATCGTGAATACCAACATCTGAATATCAGTATATCAGTGAATATCAGTATATCAGTGAAACCAGTAATCATGAAAAACCCGACATCAGGGAAAATCAGACACATGAAAACCATACATCAGTGAATACCCCAAAATCAGGAATACATATACAGTGGGAAAATCTTTTTCAGTGAATACCCGTACATCATGAATACCATACATCATGAATATCAGAATCATGAATACCCTACATCATGAATACATACTAGGGAATATCAGTATACATGAATATCATATACATGAAAACCCGTACATCAGGAATTTTCTACATCAGTGAATACCAGTACATCATGAATACATACACATGAATACCTACTCAGTGAATTTATATATCATGAATATCAGTATATCGTGAAAAACCCTACATCGTGAAAATCATACATCAGTTTAATTCCCCGTACATCAGTGAATACCATACATCAGTGAATACCCGACATCGTGAAATACCAGTAAAATGTGAATACCAGTAAATCAGTGAAAACAGTATTCAGTAAAACAGTATATCATGAATACCAGTAACTCATGAAATTTAGTACATCAGTAATACCAAAAATAGGAATTCAGTACATCATAATACCAGTACTCATGAAATCAGATATCATGAAAAAATTTAGTATATAAGTAATACCATTACATCAGTGAATTCATACACAGTGAATAACATACTCGTGATTTCCATTTAACAGTGAAAAACCAGTCTCATGAATACCAGTACATCGTGAAAAACCCTACATCAGTGAATCCAGACATCAGTAAACCAGACATCATGAAAATCAAAACGTAAATCAGTATATCATGAATACCATAATCTAATACATACATCAGTGAATCCCCAATCAGTGAAATCAGTACATCAGTGAATCCATACACAGGAATACCAGTACATCGTGAAAATCAATACATCGTGAATACCATACTCTGAATATCAGTACAAAACAGTGAATACCTTTTTATCAGTAATACCAGTATGTTGCAAACCCCCGAATGGTTTTAATGATTGTATTATAATGTATATTCCTTTTCATTTAATTTTTAATTGCTTATATTTGGATAAAAACAAATCGTAAATATATTGCTTTATATTCTTATTTGTTTATGTTTTTTAGGATGTATATAAAATGTGCTCATTAGGCTTTATTGTCAAA
>NW_026503046.1:0-11993 GCF_026875155.1 Cherax quadricarinatus
ATGAAAATTTTGTATTTTATTAGTTATATTGGCATGGTTATTGTCCTGTCCAACATTAGACTTTGCATTTGTCTATATTAAACTGCATTCCCACTTCTCCGACCACTGCATCAGTCTATTCAAATCTTCCTGGAGTGCTCGAATGTCCTCGTCAGAATGAATTCGACGGCCTATTTTGGTGTCATCGGCAAACTTGCCGATGTCGCTCTTTATGCCCTCATCTATGTCGTTTATGTAGATTGTGAACAGCAGGGGGCCCAACACTGACCCCTGTGGAACACCGCTCGTGACGCTTCCCACTCTGATTTCTCCCCATTTATGCAAACTCTCTGCTGCCTATTTGTCCAACCATGCCTCTATCCAGGAAAAAAATTTCTCCTCCTATTCCATGTGCTTTAATTTTCCTCAATAGTCTCTGATGTGGGACCCTGTCAAAAGCCTTACTGAAGTCCATATACACAATATCATATTCATTACCATGATCTACCTCCTCAAATACCTTAGTGAAAAAAGTTAATAAATTCGTAAGGCAGGAACGCCCCTTTGTAAAACCATGCTGAGATTCGTTGATTAATTTATGCTTTTCAAGGTGGCTACGAACTGCCTCGGCAATTATTGATTCCATAAATTTTCCCACTATGGAGGTTAGGCTTATTGGTCTATAGTTCGAAGCTAAGGACCTGTCACCTGTTTTGAAAATAGGTATCACATTTGCCATTTTCCACTTATCTGGCACCATGCCAGTTTGTAGTGATATGTTGAAAAGATTAGCCAAAGGTGTGCTAAGCTCCTCTTTACATTCCTTTAGAACCCTTGCATACAGTTCATCAGGGCCTGGGGATTTGTTAGGTTTTAATTTATCTATTTGCCTAAGGACCATGTCACTTGTGACCCTAATAGTGCACAGTTTATTATCGTCCTGTTCTACATAATTTATCATTACTGGAATATCGCTGGTATCCTCCTTGTAAAAACTGAGAGGAAGTATGTGTTAAAAATTCTACACATTTCCTTATCACTGTCAGTGAGCTGACCCGAGGAACTTTTGAGTGGGCCTATCTTGTCCCTGATCTTACTTCTGTATACCTGAAAGAATCCTTTTGGGTTAGTCTTCGATTCTCTTGCAACTTTAACCTCATAATCTCTTTTTGCTTTTCTAATTCCCTTTTTTATTTCTCTCTTTAACTGAATATATCGATTTCTTAATTGCCCCTCTCCTCTTTTGATTTGCCATATATGCCTCTCTTTTGACCAATCAGATATTTAATCTATTGTTCATCCATTTAGGATCATTTTTGTTTGATCTGATTTCCCTATTTGGAACATAATTTGACTGAGCAGCTAGAACTATGCCCTGGAAAGCATCATATCGGCAACCATCACCACCTACCTGACCCTTAGTCAGGTCATTCCAGTTCAGCCCACCTAAGTAATTTTTTCAGTCCTATGAAATCAGCCAAGCGAAAGTCAGGGACGGAGACTAGATTGCCATTATTAGGGGAATTCCATGATATGTTAAAACTGAGTGATTTGTGATCACTCTCCCCAAGCTCATCATTAACCTCAAGATTATTAATTAGTGTTTCCCTACTGGCAAGAACCAAGTCAAGGAGGTTATTTCCCCTAGTTGGCTCTGTCACAAACTGTTTTAAAAAGCAATCCTGGATCGTATCAAGAAAGTCACCCGACTCTAAATTTCCTGTCAAATTGCTCCAGTCAATCTGTCTATAGTTGAAATCTCCCATTAGCACAACATTATCGTATGAGATGCCTTACGAAATACGTCCCCATAGAAGTTTACTACCTGCACTCCCTATCAAGATTTGGGGCCCTGTAAATCACAAACCCAAAATTAGTTTTCCGCCCTCGAGAAGCTGTAACAAACAGAATCAGTGGGCTGACGCTTCTAATTTAATATCTTGTCTAACACAACAATTTAATTGTCTCTGACATACATCGCTACTCCACCACCTTTCCTTTGACCCTTGTCAGGTGGAATAATTATAGCCTTGTATGTGACATTTCAGAAGGGCATCTCTCTATCTTTTCAAGATTGAGCCAGGTCCTCTGTTATAGCAAATAAATATCTATTTTCCTCACTTGCAATTAATCTTAGCTCATCTGATCTTATTTCTAACACTCCTGCTATTAGTATAGTAAAACCTTAAGGGAGCCTAGTCCCTTGCTGCCCTCTGCTGTCCCCCCTATGTTTTGCTGACCTGTTCTATTTGTCTTTATTATAACTTCATGCTGATGACCAATTTATACATTTAACTGTTCCAACCCTAGTGTTGCAACACTGCTTGTTTCCCCACACACACCCATACCTCAATCCTTCCATCATTTTAAAGATCATAGGCATTTCACCAATGGCCTTCTCAATCGAGTCTGGCCAGTGCTACCCACCCCCAGCCCCGTGAGATGATACCCCATCGCCTTGCATACATATCAATTTTGCCATAAAAGTTGTCCAGTTGCAATGAATGGATTGCAAAGTATCCTTGCAGTATCAGTCTGCCAGCAATTACACCAATTGCCCAAGACAACCATCATTTCCTACTCCCCCTTCTAGCAAGAAGCCTAACATATGATTGGGATCCCTCCCTTAGACTTAATGAAATCTATAGCTACCTGACTTATCTACAGCTCTACTCTCCTACCCTTCCCAATATCATTTCCACCAGCACTGAGACAGATAATGGGCTTGTTCCCCATTACCTGACATGAAAATATCCGAGCCTGTTGACAATGTCCCCAACACCAGCCCAGGGAAGCACACTCTATCTCTCATCTTCATATACTATTACAAATAAGCAAACGGTCAACATATCTTACCTGAGAGTCGCCAACACCAAGAATTGCGCTTACCTTCATTACGGGGCAGTAGTACCCTTACCTTCACTGGCCACTGAAATATAACATTCATCCAGGTGGAGAACAGCGAAGCGGATTTCCTACCTTCAGTCCTTCACTTCCTTAACTTTTTCCTTACTCTGATGCGCCTCCCATTCCTGTGAACAACTCGCCACTTGTAGCAGGTGCTGGCTGCCCTCCCGCTGGGTATCCGTTGCCACCACCCCACCTACACAGCCCTCCCACAGCGAGAGCAGACTGCACCTCCTCACTTGAAGCCTCGATTCCCCACATCCCAACCACCTCAACACTCTCTCCCAGCCCATTGAGGTGGACCTTCAGCATCCTAATCTCCTCCTTGAGAAGCAAGACCTCCTCCTCAACTCTCCAACCTCAGTTTTTTAAAACACTGCAGAAAGCAAGCCATGCTTGTAA
This sequence comes from Cherax quadricarinatus, assembly GCF_026875155.1. Classification (NCBI taxonomy): domain Eukaryota; kingdom Metazoa; phylum Arthropoda; class Malacostraca; order Decapoda; family Parastacidae; genus Cherax; species Cherax quadricarinatus. The sequence continues at coordinate 3,289 of NW_026503046.1, forward strand.
CCGTCCACGCTACTCCCCAAAGCACTCAGGGTCTGTGACCTCACGTGACGACTGACCACTGTCCACTGACGACTGAACCACTGTCCGACTGACGACTGAATGACTGACCACTGACCCCCTTTCAACCTCTTATGTTAGAATGTCAAGGTCTTCAGTCCCGAAACATTTCTAATCGGGGAGGAGGTATGGGTCTGTTAGCTGGGGTGGGTGGGCGGTTTGGGGCGTGTTTTTTGTGGGGGGGCGGGTAAACTCTCTTGTCGGATTTATATCATGCTGTCTACAGATTAATAGCTCCCTGACCCGCCTCTTCGCTTGGCTGCTGCTACATCCACACACTCCAGCTCCACAAGCCTTATCGTACCTCTTCTTAAATCTATGTATGATTCTCCTGGCCTCTGCTACTACATTCCCCAATTGTTCCTCCCCTTCCTGACAACTCGAGGCTGAAGAAATAATTCCCACAGCTCCCTGACTCAGTTGAGTTTTCATACTTCCAGTGTGACCTTCTTGTTCCTGCATCCTTGTCAGAAACATTCTGCCCCATTTCACCTTGTCAATTCCTTTTCATCGAACTAAAAATTTTTAACTCGCTATCCTCTCACTTCATTAGACACTGCAGAAAACCGGGCATATAACATCTTCAACAAACCCTTTGTTCCCCGAGACGAGATCCCCTAAAGGAAGGTTCTTTGATGCTGGTAGAGCTCTTTATCGGGGGCAGAATTTGTCTCCAGTTCCCGAATTAAGCCGAATACCTTCTAATCCCCCCCAACAGACGCGTTAAAAATCCTACGGATTTAGGCGTTTCCCCCTTGATTGTAATCGAGACGAAAAACGAAGTCCTCCCCACCAACCCCGGGGGTCTAACATGTATCCGCCCAAAATTCCAGTACCACAGTCTGAGTATCTACCATCCAAATCCACCCCCAAACAGAGACAATCACCATAAGAGACAACCACCAGGTTTTAATCCCGCAGATGTATACTTAATCCCTTGCAACGACCTGCAACCCTTATAACGTGGACGGGACTCGAGACCCCATTAGCAGGCAGAAATGACGATTTAGGAATCCTGAGTCTACACCGAAACTTCCACAACTATTTAATAAACTACAGAAAACCGCAAGCCCTCATCTCCAGGGAAAAGACCATTCGGGATCTTTGATCTCACCATCTTAATATTAACAATTCACAGCCAAACTTTCAACATAGCCCCTTGCCGGACTCTTTTAAATACAAATATATGAAATCAACATTCTTCAACCCCTCCCAACACTTTTTCAAATACCTAACTCCTTATGCCCAGGGAACCCCCTAAAAACCGTTTACCAATTAAATTATACTTGCCATACCCCCTGAATTAAGGATCCTTCCAATCCCCCCCCACCTTTAATTCCCCCTTAGGATACCATATATATTGTATATAATCACATGTGGACGAGACTAGTCAATAAAGGACCGAGTTATATTACATTTGTGTTATTTTTCCATCGTCTTAAATTTTATGCCATTTATCTCTCGGTATTACGTACGTAGTTATTTTAAAACCCTCAGGCTGTGTGTGTGGGGGGGGGGGGCTTGCCTTTAGTGTACATGTGCCTCTCCCCGGGCAGTTTTTACACAACGATCCACCAAAAATCAGTTCATTGATGGGAGATTTTTCGGTAACTAAAAAAACAGATAGGATAGTTACATGAATGGGGGAGATGGTTGTGAATAGTACGTTTCTACATAAGGTCAGTAGCCTTAAGGTGTTTTGTAGCTCAGTTGATAGCACACTCAGTTAACACACTAGGTGAATGGTTCGATCCCCGGGACGGAAGAAACATTGGGCGTGTTTCCTTAAACACCTGCTGTCCCTGCTCACCTAGCAGTAAAAAAGGTACCTAGGTGTTAGTCGACTGATGTGGGTCGCATCCTGGGACAAAAATAACAAAAATTTGCCCAGAATTATTTGCTTAACAAGGGGCTTTCTTGTAGTATTAATCATTGATGTCAGCTAGGTCTAATACGTTGTACATGTAGAAATAAGTATTAATTTTTATTTAAAAAATAATAATATTAACAAATGTTTGTTCAAATTGCTAATCACTTTTATTAACTTTGAGTACAAATAAGAAAATGATGAACAAGGATGTGTTGAAGCATCGACGTACGTTCATCAAGACTGATAGACTGAACACATCGACTCAAGGCTGAGGGACTGATTACCTCACTCATCTTTCTAAACAATTTATACAAATACACTGACTCAATGATGACTCAAATAGTCTTGTTATGGCTAGAGTTTATAAAAGAGAACGATAAATGATGCAAGAGGATACAAGTACAACTAATGTGACATTTTGCTGTGGCAACATTTGGCTCTCCAGGAGTTTTGTCAAATCCTGTCAAGCTTGACAAAGCTCCTGCTGTATAGCCCTTGTGGCTTAGCGCTTCTTTTGGTTATAATAATAATAATTGACAAAGCTCCTGGTGAGCGAAACGTTGCCACAATAAAACGTCTCATTAGTTGCATTTGTGTCCTTTTACCTATCAGTTAGGGAAATTTGCAGCTATTATTATTACAATAAAGGCGCGTCTTACCGATTTAACACATAAGGGGAGTTGAGAGAGTACACGGGCTGAGGAGGGGGGAGGTAACGCTGGGGGGGGATGGTCACTGGGGGAGGATTGAGTAGTTGGCCAAGGGGGGACTGGGGTCTTTAGGGGGGGGGATGGGGAGGGTCAAATTTTGGGTCGGGTCGCCTGTGACGTCAATCCTCAGTTGTCTGCCTGTGCGGCTGACCTGACTGTTTAGTTCAACCCGGACCGACGGTGACCCGCGTTGCTCAACCTGGCCGACTGGCTTTAGTGTTGAACCTGAAATTATTCGCATTTAAAAGTATTTTAGTGTTAGGATGTCGATTAAAAACTTGTAAAGTAAGGGTTAAATAATATTTTTTCTTTTAGCAATGGTTAAATAATGATTGAAGTGCAAAGGTCGGGCCCTTTTAACCCATACAGGATTTCTTCACGATGTTGAAAAAAGGCGGACAGTTCTAGCAGCACACCTAGGAAGTGCGCCCGAAGGGGGGGCCCCCTTTTTCCACTCGAGGATGACCGAATACAAGGCGAGTATAGCCGGCCCTGACATGATTCTACCAAGCAGGAGAAAGGGAAGGCCGAAACTTTTTGCGTCGAGGCGATCTGGACGACCCACGGCTAACTTGGACTCTTTTCGACTGGAAAGTACTCGGGCATATTTGAATAGAGGGCTTATAAAGCTGACGGGCTAATAAATGAAACTGTGCAACATTTGGGTATTTTTTCCTTGGAAACATTTCGCCACCAGTGGCTTTTTAGTTCAATCATTGGGGTAAAGAAATACGCTTTGCAATTTTTTTTCCCAAAAAAATACCCAAATTTTTCACACGTCCTTTACAACCGGTGATCCGTACTTAAGTAAAAATTTAGGCCCCGTGGATAACGAAACAAGTAAAGACCCAGTAAACATTTAAATTTGATAAATTTAGATTTAGAAAAGATGTTGGGTTTTGTAATAAAGTTGGGAGAATTACCGACAACATGTAAAGAAAAAAGGACACAAGTGCACTAATGACTTTTTATTGTGGAAACGTTTCGCTCTCCGGGAGCTTTATAAGCCAATGGTTTGTAAAGCTCCGGAGAGCGAAACTTTGCCTAAATAAAATAATCTTTATTTACTAAAGTACATGAAACATGGTATACAGCCCTAGCTGACAACAAGCCCTACTACTACATAGAAAGCCACTTGTTATGCTGAGCATTCGGGAAAATTGGTAGTGCCCGGAGCGACCACACCAGTCTACTAACACCCGGGAAAAACCATTTTACGATGGGGAACATAGACAACAGGTGGAAAAAATTTGTAGATGAAGGGTTTCAGAGAACCGACATTTTGAAAATTTAGACACATGTCAACCTTTTCTATTCAAGGTTGATGGACTGAACACATCGACTAAAGGTTGAGGGACTGATTACCTCATTCTTCTCCGTTTCAATTTTCCCTACGTAGGGATGATGAACCCACTGTGTGGCAAAAACGTTTCCTCAAAAAAGATCCCAAAGTTGCCATGGTCTAATTTTTCAGGGGGAAAGAAACACCCCCCAATGTTTTACTCTGGCTGGGAATCGAACCCAGGCCCCCCGTTAAAGCGAGGCGTTAACCACCAGTTTTTAATTTTTTCTTTGTTAGGTAAGACACATTGAAACAGTTAGGTATTTTTTATTATAAAACGTTTTGCCTAACAGAGGCTTCTTCAGCAAGTCAAAAAATTGATAGAAGCAGAAGAGACTTGAAGACGATGTAATCAGTCCATCACCCTTAAAGTTTGAGGTGGTCAGTCCCTCAGTTCTGGAGAAGAGCATTGTTCCATAGTATGAAACAATATTGTTTCATACTATGGAACAATGTTCTTCTCCAGACTGAGGGACTGACCACCTCAAAACTTTAAGGGTGATGGACTGATTACATCGTCTTCAAGTATCTTCTGCTTCTATCAACTTTTCTGTACTTGACTGAAGAAGCCTACTGTGTAGGCAAAACGTTTCATAATAAAGATACCTAACTGTTGCATATGTGTCTTACCTAACAACCTGTCGGTATTTTATACCATTTTAATGTTCAACCTTTTACTTTACATGTTGGTTTAGAAAGACACGTAAGCAAACACTGACATGTTGGTATTTTATACCATTTTAATGTTCAAACACTGACATATTTATTAGAAAACGTTTTCTAATAAATATGTCAGTGTTTGCTTACGTGTCTTTCTAAACCAACTTGTCGGTATTTATTACCAAGGTTTATACACCAGAAAAGATGTAGGTAAGTACTGGTAGGATAATAGAAGCTAAGCAAGACAGGCTGCAGTTAGGCATCTTTAATCCGAAACGTTTCGCCCACAGAATAGGCTTCTTTAGTCAAATGGACCGTTCTTTAGTCGAGTAAAGAAAATAGGCAGGAGCAATGGAGATGTGAAGATGTAATCAGTCCATCACCCTGGAAGACTTAGATTTCAGATTGTCAGTCCCTCAGCCTGGAGAAGAACATAAGAACAGGCCTGCTGCAGTGTTCCTCCTTTCTTATGTTCTTATGTAAAGTCTGAAACAACAAGATGTTCAGTACCTGAGGTACTGAAGCAAATTCTTGGTAACTCTAAGAAAATGTTGAACAAATGGGTGGGTGGGAATGGTTGGTTTACAAAAAGACATGTCTAGTATGGGCCAGTAGGCCTACTGCAGTGTTCCTCTTATGTTTTTATAATAATGGTAGAATTACCGACAAAATTTTAGGCAAAGTACCCAACATTTTGCACGTGTCCTTTTACCTAACAAGCAGTATAATGGTTTAGAAAAACCTTGACCGTGGTTTACCTTGATCAGGATCCCAGGACCGAAACATTTTCTAATAAGTACGTCCTATTTTTTGCTTAAGGTCTTTTAAACCCTTTAATAAATGCCTGAACTTACATAATTTTTTTTTACCAGTTGTCGTATCTTTTATAAAGGTTTATGCCAAAAGAGTATATAGCTTTGTGAATTATAAAAAGGGCTTTTGAAAGGTACGACACAATGGACCGTTGTAAACAGGGCATCTCGGGGGTCGGGGGTTTATCTGACTAGTTAAAGCACGTTTGTTAGGTACACATATGCAAGTTAGGTATTTTGGGGCCCGTACGTGGTTTTCACATCCTTCTGCTTTCCAACTTTTCGCCCTCGACTGAAGAAGCCTACTGTGTAGGCAAACGTTTCGAAATAATACCAAACTTTGCTTTGTCTTGCCTAACAACCTTCTTTTTTTATTTTAATATTCACTCGAAGCAGCGTTTGCATAAATGGGGGTATCAAAGGGGGACCATCACAAGGGGTGATTAACAATTTTATTTATTTAATTTTTATTTTCCTTTTTAAATCCTGTGAAAAAAAAAAAAAAACTTAAGCCTAAGCCCAAAAGGGGTCATACAGAGGTCGCTTTTCCACAATGACGTTTAAACCCGACAGTGTTCATATTTTTATTTTGCACCAGGTAGACTGACACACCACTCGCTTACCTGTCCAACTTTTTAAAGCCCCCAAGGGCTCGGGGGTTTTTTCCATTCCTCCACGACACTTATCAAAAGCAATTCCACTAACGCTTAAATAAAAAATCATATGCCTACCCCGAGCTTTTTCAGTCGAGTACAGAAAAGTTTATAGAAGCAAAGATTTAAACGAGTAATCACCATCCCCCTTTAAATTTTTTGGTGGTCAGTCCCTCACTGGAGAAAAGTATTGTTTCCCTAGTCTGTTGGACTGATCCCATAACTACAGGGTGAAGGGCTGGGTTTTAAACCCTTTTTCATTTGACTGAGGAAACCCTGGCCCCAAACTTTCCACAACAAAGATTCTTTCCCCAACATTTTTATGATTAAATTGTATACCACGACGGTACTCAACAAACCTGACGCCTTACACCAGAAAATTTCATCAATTGGGTCCCTTTTCTCTCAGCACATCCTGGATTTATAATTATCTGAGAACCCTATTCAAAACGCTGTTTGCCTCCCCCCGCCTTTTACTTTTTCATTAATGACAGCAAGCGCACCCCCCCTCAATCAGATACACAGAAAATTTCCTTAATTTCTATCTAAAATGACAGATGGAGTATATAATTTTGCCCTACCAGAAGGGCTTTTTTTTAGAAATCCGACATGAGGGGTTTATTGGGGAAAATAAAATGGATAAAATACCTGACCCCCAACGCACGTCTTACCTCTACTAGGACCCACGCTGTAGTAGTAAATGTTCGCCAAGACCTGGCACGGGCCTCAAACTTGCGATGACCCTACGTCTCACCTCCTGGCGCTATATAAGGCTCCATGAACATTAAAATGGTATAAAATACCGACAGGCTGTTAGGTAAGACACATATGCAACAGTTAGGTATCTTTATTTCGAAACGTTTCGCCTACACAGTAGGCTTCTTCAGTCGAGTACAGAAAAGTTGATAGAAGCAGAAGAGACTTGAAGACGATGTAATCAGTCCATCACCCTTAAAGTTTTGAGGTGGTCAGTCCCTCAGTCTGGAGAAGAGCATTGTTCCGTAGTCTGAAACAATTGTTCCGTAGTCTGAACAATTGTTTCAGACTACGAACAATGCTCTTCTCCAGACTGAGGGACTGACCACCTCAAAACTTTAAGGGTGATGGACTGATTACATCGTCTTCAAGTCTCTTCTGCTTCTATCAGCTTTTCTGTACTCGACTGAAGAAGCCTACTGTGTAGGCGAAACGTTTCGAAATAGATACCTAACTGTTGCATATGTGTTTTACCTAACAGGATGTTTAGTATTCCAAGACAGAGCTTCCCCACTTCTAGAACAATTGACATATTTCCATGACCACCCAATGTTTATTCTTATTCTCATCACCACACTAGTGGGTTATATTCTAATCAATTCTTCATCCTGTTGTTTCTCTGAACCATTTATCTCCTTAATCGTATCTTTTTGTAAATCTAATTTGTTTCGCCTTAAACGCGTTGCTGAGAGTCCTGTCTTGGATAGACGTTTTCAGCATTTTATTTCCCCTTTATTAACTCTTGTCTTCCATTTATGTACTTCAGTCTTGTCCTCTTGGTCAGTCTCTGGTGCGGTACTAAAATCTTAATAAACAATATCGAATTCTTTATCGTGATCAACGGCCTCAAAATCTTTACTGAAGAAGGTTAATAAATTAGTTAGGCAGGGACGGCCCCTCGTGAATCCATGCTGAGCATCATTAATCAAGCTGTGCTTATCGAGATGGCATCTTAAATTGTCAGCTATAATTGACTAGTAATTTGCCTACAATTGAGGTTAGGCTTATTGGGCGGTAATTTGACGGTAACGACTTGACCCCTGCTTTAAAAATAGGAATTGCATTAGCCATCTTCCACATATCAGACACTACACCTGTTGGAAGAGGAATATTCAAAATATTAGTCAATGGTTTACAAAGTTCCATTTTACACTCTCTAAGAACCCTCGACAAAAGTTCATCAGGGCCCGGGGGTTTATTTTGCTTTGACCGGTCTATTTGTTTCATAACCAATTCGGTAGTGAGTGATACTGCATAATTTATCATCATCAGGCCCACTATAAAAATTAATTACTGGGATATTGTTAGTGTCTTCCAGAGTGAAAACCGAGAGAAAATAATTAAGAATAGAGCACATTTCATTCTCCTTGTCAGTGAGATGCCCAGAGTTATTTTTAAGGGGACCTATGTTATCTCTAACTTTTGTTCTATAAACCTGGAAAAAACTTATGGGTTTTCGAATCCCTAGCAACTTCAATTTCATAGTCCCGTTTAGCTTTTCTTATCCCCATTTTGTTGTATAGCCCTTGTGGCTTAGCGCTTCTTTTTGATTATAATAATTATCTCCTTTTTAACGCCCCTCTTAATGCCAATATACCGATTCATAAGATGACCCTCGCCTCTTTTGATACGCCTATAAATTCCTTTTTTGTTTTTAAAAGATGTTTGAGCTTATTATTCATCCATTTGGAGTCATTTCTATTCGATCTAATTTCCTTGTATGGGATAAATGTCCTTTGGACAGCATGTATTAAGAAAGTTGTCATATTGATAGCTCTCTGCGTTACCCCAGTCCAGATAAGTGCTCCTAAGCCCATTGTAAACCCCCTAAGGAAATTGGGCCAG